>JAJPUD010020674.1:0-24264 GCA_023553655.1 Myrmecobius fasciatus | reverse complement strand
TCTCTTCAACAATGAAATGCTTCAAACCAGTTCCAATTGTTCAGTGAAGAAGGCCATATACACCCAGAGAGAGGGATGTGAAATGTGGACCACAACATAACATTTTCATGTTCTCTATTGATGTTTGCTTGCATTGTATTTCCTTTATCTGATTATTCTTTCTTACAGATATGATTTCTCCTGAACAAAAAAATGATGTGTGGCAATATCTATACATATATTCAATTTAAGTATTCTAACATAACTATCATGTAGTGGATATCCTGCTATCTAGGGGAGGGGTGGGGAGTAGGGGGGAAAATTTGTAACAGAAAGCTTTGTAAGGGTTAATGTTTAGGAATTACCCATACATATGTTTTGCAAATAAAAAGTATTAAAAAAAAAAAAGAAAGAACGCACTTTATCAGTATACTGTTTTCTACTTCTCTTTCCATTATGAGTCATTTAAATTAAATCTGAGTTACCACAAGAGTATAAAATCATAATTGGTCTCATGTATTTCATGATTGTGACTGCCAGGACCGTACCCTGAAATTTTCATCAGCATACTAATAAATGCCTTAAGGAAATATAATTTATTTATGTTCCTCTGCAAAGAAACATATCAAAAAGTTCTACTAATAATTCTGTTTTTAAACTTCTAATTAGAGCATTGATATTTTTCTGAAGTAATAAAAAATCCCTGAGGGTGAAAGAACCTTATATCTTGGTATTTCCAGAAATATCATAGTGTCATACAGGATTCATACTAAAGTAAAAAACTGGGGCAATTGTAGCTTGGAAGATGGAAAAGAAGAGGAATGGTAGAAATGAAATAATCAAAATGTATTTGTGACTTTTTCTGTCCTGTTCAATTACAGAACTCATGCAAAAAATGATGAAAAACAAATAAATAGGCATTAAATGGCTAGAAACAATGGTCTTTGTGAAGAAAAAAATGGAAAAAAAGAGCATTTCTCTTTCCCCCCTGTTTCCAGATTCCTTACCTATCAGAGAGCCAAAGACAAAAACTGGATCAATTGAAAACAGATAATATCATAGCATCAGCATGGAAAATGCCCAAGAAATTGTCAAAGATCTGAAGAAAGGATACAATTTATAGAAAACTCACCAGTATAGCCAGGGACAAAAAATAATTGGAGGAGAAGTTGGAAAAGAGCTCAAGAAATATTGAAAGGCCTACTGTCCTAACTAATCAATCTGGGAGGGGGAAGACCCTCAGAAATTTCTGGCCATAAAAGAAACAATTACTATTTACATTCCCTCAGCCATCAAAACCAATACAAGGACCAAGTGGAGCTTGGACCTGGATGAGACCATCTTTTTTTTTTTATTAAAGCTTTTTATTTTCAAAACATAAACATGGATAATTTTTCAACATTGGCCTCTGCAAAATGTAAGTGTTCCATTTTTCCCACATCCCCTCCTATATTCATCATTATCTTTTCCTGTCATCTTAGCCAATCTGACAGGTGTGTACAGGTATCTCAGAATTGTCTTAATTTGCATTTCTCTGATCAATAGTGATTTAGAGCATCTTTTCGTATGACTAGAAATGATTTCAATTTCTTCACCTGTAAATTGTCTATTCATTTATCAATTGGACAATGGCTTGAATTCTTATAAATTTGAGCCAACTCTCTATGTATTTTAGAAATGAGGCCTTTATCAGAATACTTAAATATAAAAATGTTTTCCTAATTTTTTGCTGCCCTTTTAATTTTTTCTGCATTAGTTTTATTTATATGAAACCTTTTTAATTTAATAAAATAAAAATTATCTATTTTGTGCTCAATAATGAACTCCAGTTCTTCTTTGGCCACATATTCCTTCCTTTTCCACAGATCTGAGAGGTAAACTATCCTATGTTCTTCTAATTTGCTTACAATATCACTATTTATGTCTAAATCATGAACACATTTCAACCTTATCTTAGTATATGGTTTTAGAAGCATCTAAATGGCACAGTGGATAGAGCACCAGCTCTGAAGTCAGGAGAACCTGAGTTCAAATGTGGCCTGAGACACTTAACACTTCTTAGCTGTGTGACCCTGGTCAAGTCACAACCCCAATTGCATCAGCAAAAAAAAAAAAATGTATATGATGTTAGGTGTGGGTCAATGCCTAGTTTCTGCCATACTAGTTTCCAGTTTTCCCAGCAGTTTTTGGCAAATAGTAAGTTCTTATCCCAAAATGTGGAGTCTTTTGGATTTCCTATAGTTATTGCCTAGTTATTCTGTGATCCTATTCTACGCCATTGATCCACTACACTATATCTTAGTCAGTACCAAATGGTTTTGATGACTGCTACTTTATATTATAGTTTTAGGTCTGGAACAGCTAGGCCACCTTCATTGCCATTTTTTTCCCATTAATTCTCTTGAAATTCTGATCTTTTGTTCTTCCAGATGAATTTTGTTATTATTTTTTTCTAGATCTGTAAAATATTTTCTTGGAAGTTTGATTTGTATGGCACTAAATAAGTAGATTAATTTAAGTAGTATTGTCATTTTTATTATATTTGCTCAGCCTACCCTTGAACACTTGATGTTTTTCCAACTGATTAAATCTGATTTTGTGTGGAAAATGTTTTGTAGTTGTGTTCATATAGATCCTGATTTTCCCTTGGCAGATAGATTCCAAAATATTTTATACCATCAATAGTTATTTTGAATGGAATTTCTCTTTGTATGTCTTGCTGCTGGTCTTTCTTGATAATATATAATAATATTGATGATTTGTGTGGATTTATTTTGTATCCAACAACTTTGCTAAAGTTGTGGATTAATTTTAATACTTTTTATTGATTCTCTAGGATTTTCTAAGTATACCATCATACCATCTGCAAAGAGTGATAAATTGGTTTCCTCATTACCTACTCAAATTCCTTTAAATCTCTTTTTCTACTCTTATTGCCAAAGCTAACATTTTTAATACAATATTGAATAGTAATGGTCATAGTGGGCAACCTTGTTTCACCCTGATCTTATTGGGAATGATTCTAGTTTGTTCCCATTACATATGATGCTTGCTGGTGTTTTTAAATAGATGCTACTGATTATTTTAAGGAAAAGTCCATTTATTCCTGTGCTCTCTAGTGTTTTTATAGGAATGGGTGTTAAATTTTTTCAAATGCTTTTTCTGCATCTATTGAGATAATCATATGATTTTTGTTAGTTTGGTTATTAATATAGTCAATTATGTTAATAGTTTTCCTAATATTGAACCTGCATTCCTGGTATAAATCCTATTTGATCATAGTGTATTGTCCTAGGGATGACTTTCTGTAATCTTTTTGTTAATATTTTATTTAAGATTTTTGCATCAATATTCATTAGGGAAATGGGTCTATAATTTTCTTTCTGTCTTCATCCTATCTGGCTTAGGTATCAACACCATTTCTGTGTCATAAAAGAAATTTGGTAGGACTCCTTCTTTCCCTGTTTTTTCAAATAGTTTGTATAGTATTGGAATTAATTGTTCTCTAAATGTTTGGTAGAATTTACATGTAAATCCATTTGGCCCTGAAGATTTTTTCTTAGGGAATTGATAAATAGCTTGTTCTATTTCTTTTTCTAAAATTAGGCAGTTTAAATAACTTATTTCCTCTTCAGTTAACCTGTGAAATCTATATTTTTGTAGATATTTTCCCATTTCATTTAGATTATCAAATTTATTGACATATAGTTGGGCAAAATAACTCCTAATTATTGCTCTAATTTTCTCTTAATTGGTGGAAAACTCTCCCTTTTCATTTTTGAGACTAATAATTTAATTTTCTTCTTTCCTTTTTCTAATAAAATTAACTAAAGGTTTATCTATTTTGTTGTTTTTTTTATAAAACCAAGTCTGTTTCATTTATTAATTTAATAGTTTTCTTACTTTCAGTTTTATTAATCTCCCCTTTTATTTTTAGAATTTCAAATGTTATTTAATTGAGGGTTTTTAATTTGTTCTGTTTCTAGCTTTTTTAGTTGTAAGTCCAATTCACTGATATTCTCTTTCTCTATTTTATGCAAGTAAGCATCTAGAGATATAAAATTTTCCCTAATAAGCACTTTGACTGCATCTCACAAATTTTGGTATGTTATCTCATTATTGTCATTTGTTGGCTGAAATTATTGAATGTATTTATATTTGTTGTTTCACCCATTCATTCTTTAGGATTAGATTATTTAGTTTCCAATTAATTTTAGTCTATTTGCCCTGGCCTTTAATTGCATGTGATTATTATTGCATCATGATCTGATACAAATGCATTTACTATTTCTGCCTTTCTGCATTTGATTTTGAGGTTTTTATGCCCTAATACACAATCAGTTTTTGTATAGGTTTTATGAATGGTCGAGAAAAAAAGTACTTAGTCTGACCATTTATATGATTAGTCCAAAACAGAAGTGTCCCTTAATAGACAAGGGAGTGGAAGTGAGCTCTAGCTCCATAGGCCCAACAGCTGTCCCTAAATTTAGATGCACACAGTGGTGGATGGAGTGTTCAGGAAGGACTAGTAGCTCTGATATGGGACTGCCGAACCCTTTTCAGCCTAATTGGTATTCCACATAGAGATCCTTTAGTTAGAAGTTGTTCAGTTATTTCAGTCGTGCCTGACTCTTTGTGACCCCTTTTGGGGTTTTCTTGGCAAAGATATTGGAGTGGTTTGCCATTTTCTTCTCTAGCTTATTTTGCAAATGAGAAACTGAGGCAAAGAGGAATAAGTGGCTTACCCAGTACCCTATAAGGTGAGACAAGTTTCTGTGTGAAAACAAATATGTCTGATATTCTCTTCTTGAGGCAAATCTGATGAGTAAGGTTCACACAATGTTCATCCCCCTCCCTTCTTTCCCTCAATTATAAAAGGCCTTCTTTGCCTCTTCGTGAAATATAATTTTCTTCATTTTACTTTCATTTTTCTCTTTTTCCAGTACAATCCCCTTTCCACTTCTATTTTCTTTTTCATATTATCATAATAAAATCAAATTATAGTCACATTCTTTAAGTATATCCATAACAGAAATCTAGTTCTCAAGAGTTCATTTCTTTTTACCTCTTTATGCTTCTCTTGAATTGTGTAATTGGAGATGAGATTTTTTTGTTCAGCTCTGGTCTTTTCATCAGAAATAAATGAAATTTACCTATGTCATTGAATGTCCATCTTCTTCCCTGAAAGCTAATGCTCAGTTTAGCTGGATAGTTTATTCTTGGCTGTAATCTAAGTTCCTTTGGATTCCAGAATATCAGATTCCAGGCACTATGATACTTAGGTAGAACCTTCTAGGTCCTGGTTAATCTTGATTGTTTCTCCAATATTTGAATTGTTTCTTTCTGGTTGCCTGCAATATTTTTTCTTTGGTCTGATAATTCTGAAATTTATCTACTATATTCCTTAGAGTTTTCATTTTGGGGTCTCTTTCAGGAAGTGATCAGCGAATTCTTTCAATGGCTACTTTACCTTCTGAAAGTTCTAAGATATCAGAGTAGTTTTCCTTGATAATTTCCTGAAAGAAGTAGGTTTTTTCTTTCATCATGGCTTTTAGGAAGCCCAATAATCCTTACATTGTCTCTCCTAGATCTATTTTCCAGATGAATTGTTTTTCTGGACAAGGCCATCTTTTGCCTCATTTCAAATGCTGGGAATACAAAGTAAGGCCTCTATTTTCTATCAGATTCCTTTCTAGTGGGAGCTAACTATCTAACTTGAGTCTTCTACTTTTCTTCCATACCATATTGTCTTCCTTATATCACACTTATGTGACTAGCCTCTGGTCTGCCTTCCAGTCCTTAGACTTTCTACTATTTTCTTTTGCCTCTTTGTGACCAGATCTTTTCCATGTTGATTGATATCTCATGAAGGGGGAGTGAACTAAGAGAAATATGTTAGCCAATAAGTCAAGGATGAAATGCATTTTCAGAGTCTACTTTATAAATGTGAAAAGCACAGCAGGAGGAAAGCTCTGCAACACATAAGGTATTATATGTATATATATATACACATATTATACAGATGTATATAATAATAATAGCTAATATTTACATATGTGCCAGGCATTAAGCTAAGCACTTTATAATTACCTTTTTTAATTTTTAAAAATTTTAATAACATTTTTTTCTAAATATATGCAAACATAATTTTCAACACTTACCTTTGCAAATCTTGTCTTCCAAATTTTTTCTCTCTCTCTTTCCTCCTCCTTCTCCAAGACAGGAAGCAATCTGATATAGGTTTAACATAGCACTTTATAATTATCATCTTATTTGTTTCTTGCAATGACTATAGGGGGTAGGTACTGTTATCCACATTTTACAGATGAGAAAACTGAGGCAAACATTTGAACTCAGGTCTTTCTAACTTCTAACCTAGACCAGCTAGGTGGTATGGTTGATAAAGAGCTAGGACTGGAGTCAGAAGACTCATCTTCTTGAATTCTAATCCATCCATAAACACTTACTAGCTATGTGGTCCTGGGTAAGCCACTTATTCTTCTTTGCCTCAGTTTCTCATTTGCAAAATAAGCTGGAGAAGAAAATGGCAAACCACTCCAATATCTTTGCCAAGAAAACCCCAAATGGGGTCACAAAGAGTCAGGCACAAATGAAATAACTGAACAACCTCTAACTATAGGATCTCTACGAGGAGTATCAATTAGGCTGAAAAGGGTTTGGCAGTCTCATATCAGAGATACTAGTCTTTCCTGAACACTCCATCCACCACTGTGTGCATCTAAATTTAGGGACAACTGTTGGGCCTATGGAGCTAGAGTCACTTCCACTCCCTTGTCTATTAAGGGACACTTCTGTTTTGGACTAATCATATAAATGGTCAGACTAAGTTCAGTCACCAAAGACACAGCATCTAATGAGAAAGCAACTAGGATCTCTTTGCATATTTTTATACTTCTACCTCTTACTCTAGGGGCAAATTATTTAAAGCTTAGTTTGCAGCTATATCTATTGTTGTTGGTCAGTCACATCTGACTCTTTATGACCCTTTGGACAATATTTTCCACTAGGTTTTCTTAGTAAAGATACTGAAGAATTTTGCAATTTCCTTTTCCAGTGGTTTAAGGCAAAGAGAGTTTAAGCGACTTGCTTAGTAAGTGTCCAATGCCAAATTTGAATTCAGGACTTCTGACTCCAGTCCAGCACTTTAGCTACTGAGTTAACTAGCTATGTGTCTATTATATATCTTCAAAGACAGGAACTAAAAAAGGTAATCAAGATATGATATAAATCACATATGGATAGATATTTATTTCCTACATACAAAATAAATCCTAAAGAGCACAAGACTCACCATATATTAACTGAAAGATTTAAAAGAAAATTCAGTAAAAAACATATAACACTATGATCTCTTGGGAGGTTGTGGCTTAAACCTCCATAGAAAAAGCTATCAAATAGACATTCCCCATTGCATATTGTCTATGCCTCATCCATATAATTCTTGGTTCATTTCTCCCAGCAAAATGAGTTAGGCTTTAACGCAATCTTTTGATGGTAGTTGACTTCTTTAAAAATGCTAGAGTAGTTGCTGGTGACTCATCACCACCATTACCTTCCCACCTACCCTCTGGCCATTTGTCATCTCAAATCAAAAGGGCCCAAGAGCAGAACTCTTGAACTCACAGTGTTTTCTCTGAGTCTCAATACATCTATCTCAGGATAGATTCTCATCCACTAAAGATAAGGAAAGAACAAGCATAAAAGAAGCAACTTCAAATCCAGGATTAGGCTTGCTTTGGCAAGTGGCATGTGCACAAAGTCATCAGAGTGGAGGATGAGATAAATTATCTTTTTCTTACCTCTTTAGAAAAGTAGTCCTGACAGGTTCCAAAACTGAAAGTGAAGAGAAGAGTGAGGGAGAGATATAATTACTATGGAACTTTGTAGACAACACATCTGAATTTTTTCATTCAAGGAGGTATGCAAAAAAGAGAGAAAGAGAGAGAGAGAAGGAGGAGAAGGGAAGTGAGAGAGAGAGAGAGAGAGAGAGAGAGAGAGAGAGAGAGAGAAAGGGAGGGGATGGGAGGGGATGTGGTAGCTTTTTGATTTATAAAATAACTTCTTCATAGTTACTCAGAGAGGTAGATACAACTGGTTCCATGATCTTTTTGTTTGGCAGATGATGAAATAAGAGCCTCTAAAATATTCAGTCCCTTGTCCTGTCTTTTGTAAACTGAAGTCTTCTAACCCTCAACTGTACTACATGATGTCTCATATTATTCAAAGGGATGGAGCACTTCTTTTTCACGAATACAATGCTATTTTTCAACATAGCCTGTGTGGTTGCTCTACTTTACATGTTAATAGTATCCTATAAATATAAAATGAGAATAACAACAGGGGACTTTTTCATTACTGATATTTCAGCTGTATATACAATCCATGCTAAGGAGATTATGTTAAAATAATATTACCTGGGTGCTTTTCCTTGGTGGATCCCCCCATTTCCCTCTACACAAATAAACTAGTAAAGTTTATATTTACATGATATTAAATACATATATTGAAACTGGAAAATTCTGTAAAAATCTAAATGTGCTGTCTACAAGGCAGCATGACAATTAAATACTTTGAGCTACTTGGGTTTCTGGCTCAATTTTCAATTTTCAGCTGAAAATTGTTGTTTCATTTAGAAACAACATTTTTTGATAGGCCTTTTAAATGAAATGCAAGCCTCCTTTTCATTTATGTTTTTATTATAAGGAATCAGTGCCTTTTTATACTTTCTTCTTACCAGTCAGGCAAATGATTATCAAGGACAGTACTAACTGTAATTTAACTATAATGGCTCAACAGATTGCTTCTGATTATCTTGGATTTCCATATCATGAAGGGGGAGGCTAAGAAGTGGTTTTTTTCTAAGTACTGTCCAACTGTTTCCTAGAAACATAAAGAAACTATTATGGATTAAAAGATCTGTGTCCACATTTAGAGGTCCTTTCAGTATCTGCAAAAGCTTTTAAAGCAGAATGATCGTTCTGATGATCCAATAAATCCAATGTAGCCAGAGGCATTGTAAACATGAGTAATACCCTTAAAATATAAGTAATACAACTCTAAGATAGCACTGTCACTTGGGAAAGCAAGGGGAAAATTTTACTGATCTCTTTACTCAAAGTTTCTATTTTCATAGTGTCCTAAAGCAGTATGAAAAACACTATATGACCCTATATAGGATTGCATAACTGAATGTGGAGGGAGGGTCACAAAATTGTGATTTATTATCAGAAAATGTTTGATATAGATACTTCTTGTGTGTGTATGTGTGTGCAAAAATTTCTTGAGCAAAAAGGGGTCATAAGTGGAAATAGTTTAAGAAATCTCCTAAAAACTATAAAATCTCCTCACAATAAGTCCTGAGAAGAAGGTAGTGCAAAGATTATTACCCTTTTGGAATATTACATAAGAAGAAATTGAGGTTCACAATATTTAAGGCAATTGCTCCAATTTGTAGTACTTAGAAGCTAATAATCATTAGAAATCACGGTTTTTCCCCCCCGAGGCAATTGAGGTTAAATGATTTGCCCAGGATCATACAGCTAGGAAGTGTTAATGTTTAAGTGTCTGAGATCATATTCGAACTCAGGTCCTCCTTACTTCAGGGCTGGTGCTCTATCCACTGTGCCATCTACCTGCCCCAGAAATAACTCATAAAAATAAAATTCTCTTTATGATTATTTTAAAAATAACCCTATATTTAAAATGCTTAAATTCTTCTCAGTGTTCTCCTCTTTCTGTCATATTTCAGATTTCTTTCCTTCATATCTAATACTTTTTCTGCTCTGTCACTTATTTCTACTCACTATAGGATTCCACTCATAGCAACTTTATTGAGCAATTCAACTGGTGGTTTTGTTCTCTCATCTCACTGGCTTTGTCATGGAATCCAATAACAAGATTGCCATATGTCCCATCATTTTCCTGACAGTAGAGTTTTTAATTGAACTGAAAATCTCATGTCATATTTTTTAAATTGATATATTTTGTCTTTACACAGAAGGCACTAGCCAACAAACATCCAAACAAACCTCCCACCAAATATATTTGCCAATAATAGTTAAGCAAAAGTGTCTATTAAAGTAATTGCAATTTATTTTACATGCCACTTTCACTTTTGTAATTTATTGCTTGGAGACATAAAGAATCTAGGATTGGAAGGGGTCTTGGAGATCATCTAATATAGCTTGCTCATTTTACTGGTAAAGAAACTGAAATTCAGGGAGTTTAGACTCCCAAAGTCATGCATATGATTGAAAACACATTTGGTAAATGTCACAGGTTGCATTGTATCTTTCTCCTTTGACTTTGTAGTCAATTCTCTTTTTAGAATAATGAAAGATAATGACTATAAATTTTGTACTTTGATACCAGCATTATCCAGTATCATTGATCTGAGTTCTGTTGACTTTTGGTGTTAACTAAATTCTCATAGTTATAATAATCATGTATATTACTCTTCTGGTTTTCTATTTCTTTGATTGGATCCTCTGAATGGAGGGCAGTCATGGGGCTCTAAGTAGTGTCTTCTCCATATTTCCCTACCATCTTTTGGATTTCTTTGTGTTTCACTTTCATACCACCACCTCTTATTCCCCACTCTTTACTTTCTTCTACCACCCTCTATACACTTTTTAGCTCTTCTTTGTATATTAATTTCCTCATTATATTGTAAATTCTTTTAGGGTAGGAGTTTTTTTTTTTAATTTGGATTTCTATCCTTAGCTTAGTGCCTGGCACATAGTAAGAGTTTTAATGTTTATTAACTGACTAAATTCCAAAATAAAACTGGAGTTGAAATCAGGAAGGGTACCTGGAGTTTATTTTTTAAAACTTCCTGCACTGTAATAAGCTTTACATGCCAATTTTCCTATTAGTGTAGACCAAATTTCAGGTTCTTTCATGTATATTGAAATATTTGTGTTTGATAATGGTTGTAACATTCAAAATATAAGAAGAAAATATTGAAAAAATCCAATAATTCCAGGCTGTCAGAAGGGGAGAAAGGAAAATTCTAATGAAAAACTGCCCTTGAAATCATAAAATAACAAAAGCTCAGAATGAAAAATGACATTAGAACCCAATCATCAAACTCCATTACAACTTAGGGTGATGAGGAACTTACTACCTCCAAAGGAAGTACAATTCAGTTTTGGATAATTGTTAGGATAAAAAATGATACATATCCTCTTCTTTACCAAAATCTGTCCCTCTGCATATGTCCACTAATTCATCTTAGTTTTCATTCCTTCATTCATCATTTATTACTGTATATATATGTACATATATACAGTATATATATGTACATATATATGTATAAATATATATATATATATATCACTATAATATAGGATGTACATAGTATTGTATAGTATGGTATAGGAATTATAGTTTCTACTATGTATAGCATATACATATGTATATGTGACATGTTAGGAATGCAAAGATAAAAAAGAAATGGTCTCCACCCTTAATGAATTTATATAGGCATCTGAAGCCATACAGGACATTCCTAATTCTTCTTCTTTATGACAATTCTTTAAATACTTGAAGATAGCTATTATGTCCTTTCCATGACCTTAGTCTTCTTTTCTCCAAGTTAAGTTCCAAAAGTTCCTTGCATAGTAGGATACAGTATGGGGGGGATATGTGATGGGAATAGTTCTTACCCTGTCCGAAATTAGTTGAGGAAGGTATTTGTGAACATTTTATCCAGAAATAGTATATATTCATCATAATATTACGATTTTAAAATTTGAGTGGCATGCTAATTATAATGGAAGCTATTACCTGTATGATCTTGGGTAAATTACAACCTCACTGTCTCAATTTCCTTATTTGTAAAAATAAAAGACTGAAGTGTAATTATTTCTAATGTTGTTTTCTGCTTTTAATCATATCATCCCATATTTAATAAATTGACTTAAACATCATCCCATATGAACCATGCAAAAACCTTATTTTTTTAAAACAATAACAGGTATAAAGTTTAATTGGCCTTAATAGGGCAAATAGGGGTGACTAAGTGACACAGTGTATAGATCTGGAAATCAGGAAGATTCATCTTCCTGAGTTCAAATCAAGTCTAAGACATATATTAGCTATATGATCTTTGTCATTTAACCCTGTTTGCCTCAGTTTCCTCATCTGTAAAATGAGCTAGAGAAGGAAATAGTAAGCCACTCCATTATCTTTGCCCTAGAATCCCAAATGGGCTCAAGAAAAGTTGGACATAACTGAAATAACTAAACAATAATAAGCCAAATAAATACAAACTTACATTGAAAGAAGACATATCAACAATACTGTCACCTAGGCACAGGCTGATAAACAACACCTTTGTTATTATTTGCTTCTGATATAAGAGAGATTTAAAAGAAGGGAATTGTAAATTTGATAGAAGACTAAATTCAGTCGCATTTTTTTCCTATGGATAAATGTGATTGGAGTCTAGATCAAATTCATTTTTCTTGAGCCAATGTTGTTAGTGCTTAAAACTTCCTGCATCAGCTTCTAACAAATAGTGCCAACTTACACTGTCAGCTGCAGTCTTTGTCAGTAGTGTTACATAAGAGTCAGCAGTGAGATTATTCTTTTGTTGATTTTGAGCTATTTTTGTATGTGAATTGCTAAACTGCTCTTTGGCTTAGTTATAGTTATATTTAACCTTATTCTTCTCAGTGAACATTTTAAGGTATGACAAAACAACCTTTTCCCACAGGAAGATGGATTTTTATAACTGCTAGAGACTTAACTCTTCTTTCTTTGGAGTCACTGAGAATGAAGTTGGTATGTTGGAGTGCCCATGGTATTGGGATGGAATTCAGGAGATGGGAAGATATGTTCCTATTTTAGCTTCTTCCCTTGTGTAACAATGAACTAATCACTCTACCCTTTCTGTCTAAAATCAGCTAGAAGCAATAGTATTGATTACCATGGACATTAAGCCACAAGAATTTCAGAGAAGTATTCATATCCCCTCAAAACCTGGAAGTATTCTTCCTTTATTATTTACAGAAAGTTGAATGGATGAGATCTTTAACTTTTAAGAGTTTATGGTCCAGGTTGTACAAATGCACAGAAGATGAATGAAGCTTAAATATGGTCCATCTGTTGGTTTCACTCATATTCATAATCAATATGTATCAATGCCCAATTGATGATTGAATCATAGCATACAGACTTGGAAGAAATCTTAGAAATTATCTAGCCCAATTCTTTCATTTTTTAGATATGAAAACTGAGGGCAAGAGCTCATAGAGCCATAAATTTACAGTTGATAAAAACCCTAACGATCACCTGACTTCTTTCATTCTACGCAAGAAGAAACCTTAAGGAGAAAGTACTTTGCCTAAGTCACCTTAGAAGTATATCTCATTGATGTGCTTATCAAATCATCTACTATTTTCCCTGTTAACCAAAGTTTAAAGGAGAATGAATCCCTAGCAACACCAAAATGTCTTGGAGAGAAGGATATGAGACTTGTCTAAGACTGCACAAGTAGTAATAGCTCACATTTATAGAAATAACTTTGTCTTACAAAGTAAATTTCTCTCTAAAATATTTCATCCTTTAATTTTGGAAATATTAATTCATTTTACAAATGAACAAATTAGAAGTCAAAGAAGTAAGTGGCATACCTAGTTTAAATAGCTAGTAAGTATTAAAACTGATATTCAAATATAGGATCTTTACCTTCAAAACTAGTATACAGATAGATATAGATACATGAATCTCTCTCTCTCTTTCTCTACCCCCTCTGTCTCTCTCTTTCTTTATCTCATTCTTTTCTCTTTCTCTTTTTCGTCCTCTATGTTTTTCCTGTCTCATTCTTTTTTCTCTTTCTCTGTCTTTCTTTTATTTTCTCATTTTCTCTTTTTTCTCTCATTCTCTCTTTTCTCTCTGTCATTTTCTTTTTCTAATTCCCTCTCATTCTTTTTTTCTCTGTCTGTGTCTCACTATCTCTGCTTTTATGCTGATCTGCAAAATTATTCCAACAAATAAGGTCAGAATTACAAAATACAAAGATTTGATCTCTACGCCTTTCCTCTTTTCTCCTTTTCCCCCACCATTTCAAATAAATTTAGTTTGGGCAGAGAAACCTTGGAGAATGAACTCCGATTTTTGGAAACAAAGCCTTGTGGTAGGGCTATAGATGGTATTCAAAGAGGTTCTGCAAAATATAGACAACTAGATTCCACAAGGTTACTGCTACTTGGTACCATAAAATAAGACTACTTCCAGGAAGAAGAAGCACTTTAGGAATAGTGCAGCAAGTAGCTACTCTAGGGTAGTAAGGCTGACCATCTGATTGCTTCCTACTTTAAGTAACTTCTTGCTAATGAGGTGCTAAACTTAGTTGTTTCTACCTGCTAAAGTACAAGTGTTCTCAGTAATCTCAAAATTTTGACATCTTGATTCAATGCTCCATTTCATTCTACTCTTTTTATTATGCTAGAATTCAGCTTCTCTACTGCGTATGTACTTCTTTCAAGACAAATAACAATTATTTAGAAAAATAAATAGAAAGTCAAACTTAAGTACATAAACAGATGTACAAGTATCGAAAAAGATTAAATAAACCAAATAACATTTGCTTCTATACTATGATATAATTAAGAAATAAGTGTTTTTGGAAATAGGTGGATGCTCATCAATTGGAGAATGGCTGAACAAATTATGGTATGTGAATGTTCTATAAGAAACGGCCAGCAAGATAATTTCAGAGAGGTTTGGAGAGACTTACATGAACTGAGGCTAAGTGAAATGAGCAGAACCAGGAAATCATTATACACGGCAACAATACTATATGATGATCAATTCTGATAGACATGGCTCTGTTCAAAAATGAAATATTTCAAACCAGTTCCAATTGTTCAGTGAAGAAAGCCATATTCACCCAGAGAGAGGGATATGAAATGTGGACCGCAACAGAACATTTTCATGCTCTCTATTGATGTTTGCTTGCATTGTGTTTCCTTTCTCTGATTTTTTTCTTGTAGATATGATTTTTCTTGCATAACAATAAGTGTGGAAATATGTATACATATATTCGATTTGTCAAGTATTTAGTGGATTTCCTGCCATCTAGGGGAGGGGTGGGGACTAGGGGGGAAAAATGTGTAACAGAAAGCTTTGTAAGGGTCAGTGTTGAAGAATTACCAATACATATGTTTTACAAATAAAAAGTTTTAATAAAAAAAGAAGTAAGTGTTTTGTAGGTAGAAAACTGGATGTTTATCTTTTTTTCAATCGATCAACATTTATTGAACACTAGAAAGAAAGGTGAAAAACAATCCCTGTTCTCAAGGAATTCACAATGTAATGTGAGAGACAACATGCAAAATAATTATATTTAAAGAAGCCTTATATAGTGTAAAGTGGAAATAATCAATAAAAGACTCTATCATTAATGTATATGAGGGAGGGAAAAACTTTTTATTTATTTTTAATTTTTTCATTTCTAATTTTATTTATTTAATATTTTCACTCAGTTACATTCAAAACATTTTTTCATTTATTTTTAAGATTTTTGCATTCTAGGTTCTCTCTCTTATCCCCACCCACAATTAAAAAATAACATGTGAAATTACATAAAACATATCTATAAAAGTCAAATTGTGAAAAAAACAAACATAGATCTCCCCACCCTAATGAAAATAAAAACCCTTATGAAAAAATGAGTTAAAAATAAAGAGCGAGATGGAGAGAGAGATAGAGAATGCTTCAATCTGTATTCAGATTTGATAAATTCCTTCTCTGGATATGGATAGGATTTTTCATCAAAAATCCTTCAGAATAGTTGTGGATGATTGTACTACTGAGAATAACAAAGTCATTTACAGCTATTAGAGCATTGCTATTACTTTTTATACAATATATTTCACTTTGTTCATGGAGGACTCTGCAAGTTTTGTTTTTTTTTCCTGAGAGCCTCCTGCTCATTATTTCTTAGAGAACAATAATGTTCCAACAGAGAAACTTGCTTTGAAATTTTTTATAATTACTATTAGTAATTTTATCCCCCCCATTTATTCTCTCTCTCCTTTCATCCTGTCCCTCCTCAGAAGTGTGTTGCTACTGACCATTCCTTCCCCCAACATGCCTACTCTTTTATCACCCACTTACTTCTGCCCATATTCCATTTCCTTCCTATTTTCCTGCAGGGTAAGATAGAGTTCTATACCCTTATTGAATATGTACATCATTTTCTATTTGAGCAAATTCTGATGAGAATAAGGTTCACTCACTCACTCTCTCCTTGTCAAGTTCCTTATGATACCACTTTGTCAATTACTTCCTTATGCTTCTTCAGAGTCCTGTATTTGACAATCAAATTTTCCATTAAGCTCTGTCTTTTCATCATGAATACTTGAAAATCCTCTGTTTAACTGAATGGCCACCTTTTCCTCTGTAAGATTATACTGGGTTTTGCTGGATAAGTGATTCTTAGTTCTACTTCTAAATCCATTACTCTCCAGAATATTATATATACAAGCCCTCTGGTCCTTTAATGTAGAAGGTGCTAGATATTGTGTTACCCTGACTATGTCTCCACTAGACTTGAATTGTTTCTTTCTGAATGTTTGCAATATATTCTCATTTACCTGGGAATTCTGGAATTTGGCTATAATATTCCTGGGAGTTTTTATTTTGGAATTTCTTTCAGGTAATCAGTGGATTCTTTCCATTTCTATTTTTATCCCTTGGTTCTACAATATCAGGACAGTTTTACTTGATAATTCCTTGAAAGATGATGCACAGGTTCTTTTTTGAACATGATTTTCAGGTAGACCAATAATTTTTAAATAATCTCTCCTAGATTTATTTTCCAGGTCAGTTGTTTTTCCAATGAGATGTTTGACATTTTTTTTCTTTTTTTTTCTTTTCTTTTCTTTTCTTTTCTTTTCTTTTTTTTTTGGTTTTGCTTCACTGTATCTTGATTTCTCATAAAGTCACTAGCATCCATTTGTTCAATTTCTTTTTTTAAGGATTTATTTTCCTCTGTGAGCTTTTGTAACTCCTTTCTCAATTGGCCAATTTTGCTTTATAAGGGTTCTCCTCATTATATTTTTGTATTTTCTTTTGCACCTCTCTCAATTCTTTCCCTAATTTTTCATCTATCTCTCTTACTTGATTTTCAAAGTCCCTTTTGAGCTCTTCCATAGCCTGAGCCCAATTTTTATTTTTCTTGGAGGCTTTGCATGTAGGAGCTTTGACTTTATAATCATCTTCTGAGTGTATGTTTTGATCCTTCTTGTCACCATGATAACTTTCTTCTATTTTTTTCATTTTTTTGTTTTTGTTTGACTGATTCTTGAAGTCTTATTGAGTCATTTATTTCTATTTGTTCAATTTTAATTTTTAAAGTAATCAGAAAATGTAATCCTGTTATTAGAAATCTATCTAAAAGGTAGAGAGTTCCAGATTTCAGTTTTCTCACTTAATTCAAAAACAAATTAATCAGATTCAACAAAATGTAATTTTATAATCCTTGATTAATCAAAATTTCTAAAAATGTTTAATGAATAGAAAGAAGTCAAAGACAATTTTTCTAGAGGGTAAGAATATTTTTGAGAGAGAATGAAAAAGATGACCTCAAGGTTCACAAATAAGTATGATGTAATCCTATTTTTACTATATAAACTGAATTATTGTTGTTGATAATGATTCTAATCAATATGTATAGTTTCTAAGGGCAACTTCTAACTCATAGTATGGGTTCTTCAGAAAAGATTATCTCAGATTCAGAATATTCTATGGGTATGGGTCCATGGATTCACTAAAATGTGGATTTTCACCTCTTTTTATCATTTTCACTGTCAATTTCACCTTTCACCATTTTTCAAATAATTCCCCTTCGCTTCTCTGAAACTTTAGGGCAGGCCCTCATCACTTCATGCCTTGTTTGCTGCATCAGCATTTTGGTCAGATAGACTGCCTCAAATTTCTTGACTCTACAATTCAGTTTTCATTCAGCTACTAAAGTGATTTTCCTAACACTTAGATCTGATCATGTCAATCCTCCTGACTCTCTTCTCATCTTCTCCTTCCAAATACACTAAACTCCTATTCCTATTGCCTCCAACAGCAAATCCAAGATTCTCTTTTTGACATTCAAAGTTCTTTATAACTTATCATTCTATTTTTTCCAGTCTTTTTATACCATACCTAAACATATAGAAACACTGGCCTCTTGGCTGTTCTACTAAAATGTCAGCCTGTACATTCGGCATTTTCTTTGATATCTCCCATGCTTTTAATGCTCTTCTTCCTCCACTCTTGACTATTGACTTCCCTGGCTTCATTTAGGTGCCAACTAAAATCCTACTTGCTCTAGCAATCCTTCCCTAACCCCTATTAATGTCAGTGCTTTCCCTCTTTCAATTATTTCTTATTTATACTATACATATATATATATTGTTTTCAAATTATTTCCTTCATTAAATCATAAGTTTCTTGAGGGAGGGACTGTTATTTTTCTCTTTTTTGTATCCCCAGCATTTGTGTATAGTGGGCATTGTTGAATTGATCATTTGATCATTATTTAATTCAATAAACTATAGCTATTTATTGAATGACTGAATGAATTATACTTATTGCATATAATCTTAATTCTTTCACAGGAATTTTCTTTAAATGAATCAAACTGGAAAGCAGTGGTCATTTGAGATGACCATAACAGGAGGACATGTATATTTTCAATCTTACAGTCATTTTAGCAGATCTTAGGCTCTGTGGGCTTCTAAATCTGAACAGTTTCCCAAATTGTTCTTTTATGTATCTTCAGGTATTTCCCCCATTCTTCTGTCTACCATTCCCAACAAACTCGAATATATGCCAAAGCTGTGGTATTTCATTTGTATGATTGATTCATGTTCCCATGGTTCTTTCACAAAGGAACATGAGAAGAAAAGTATTGTTCTTTCTTTTTTTCAATGATGTCTGTCTCTTCGTGATCCCATTTGGATTTTTCTTGGCAGAAATATTGGAATGGTTTATATTTCCTTGTCCAGCTCATTTTACAGATGAAGAATTGAGGGCCAAACAGCTAGTAAGTGTGTAAGGCTGAATTTGAACTTATGAGGATGAGTCTTTCTGACTCCAAACTTGTCACTCTTATCTATTGTGGCACTTAACTGCCCCTACACACACACACACACACACACACACACACATACACACCAACCTAAATAATGTAGAGAGAGAAAAAACCCATCAAGATAGAAATAAATTTTGCATCATATCTGTCATATAGTTTTTTAAATGCGCAGACCTAGATTTTTCAATCTTAAGTGAAATTATAAAAATAACATCTATTAGAAAATTGAGGCTCATTTTGATTCTGATTCTTTTTGGTCCTAGGGAAATTATTAATGAAAATGCCCTCCATTATCACTTAAAGATATAGCAGAAAGAATTCTACCATTAGTTAGGAGATACAGAAACTAACATAATGAGATCTGGGTTTTTTGTTAGGTTTTTTGTTAAGTTGTAATGGGACAGTGTTACTAATTATATGGTATGGGGAACAACTCAGCTTTCTTTTAAAAACCAGAAAATGTGTGTGTATGTATTTATGTTTATATGTGCATATATATGCATATATATGCATATAACATACATATACATATCTATGTAAATACATGCATCCACAATATAAGAAACAGAAATCCATAGTTATCCACAATAGCAACTTAGGGATTCATATGGCTATTTGCAATTACAGGATAACAGTCACTGTGGGGGATTCTGAGAGAAACAACCTGCATTATGTTAGTAGCACAAAATTGTACTTTGTATCACATCTCAACAGAGATGAATTCCCCTCCCAAGAATCATTAGCGAGGCCTCATGGCAGGCTCTATAGGTTGTAATTTGAGGTATAAAGGAAGAAAGACTTTGAGAATCATAATTTGAAGAAAATAGTAACTGGAAAAGGAGTAAAAGGAAATTCAAATTCAGTCCAGACGTTAAGGTCAATGAACATATAATATATTAAAAGACACTTGGTAAAAACTGGAAAGTTCAATACACATGTATTTTCAGAAAAATTCAGTATCAGAAATGTATTTCAAGGAGCATAATACAACACCATGAAAATTATTCATACTTGTTCATATTTTTTATACTGTATGAAGTCATTATAAGAGTATTCAAAGGACTAGAGGGGAAATAAGCTGTCAGCAAAAAATATTATTTTATATTTGGACTTCCATTTCTCCTATACACATTAAAATTCTAGGAAGTGAAGAAAAGACACAAGAATCTAGAATTTTTTGATTAAACAAGCATTTATTAAGTATTTGCTATGCTAGGGCCTAGGAGAAATACAGAGTTTAGATAACACAGTCCTTGTCTTCATGGAGCTTAAAGAAACAGTTTTAGATGAAAACTTAGAAGTTAAGTTAAATTAATTGATTGGCAAGAATGGATAAACTAACTAGGAATGGAAGATGTGAAAAAACATAGAGGGATTCTTTGGTGACTAATAAATTCCTATCTTATAACATTTTTGTTATGGTCAAACATTACCTTGAATCTCTGCTTTGTTATTTGACTACTCAAATAGATATGCATTTCTCCCAACTCATTTATAAGCTTTTTGACAACTATGTTTTGATAGCTGTTTTTTTTATACAACTTTGTATCCTCTACAATTTACAATGCAGTGTTATGTGTAATTTTTTATGTTTATTATTAATTATTGACTTGAAATTTGAATGATGAATGTGAAAGGATATATATATATAAAACATTGGTCATGTGCAAAATGACTGTGGAACCCACACTGTGTTGCATTAAGTCACCAGTTCCATGTTATTACTCCTCGTGAATAAATGGGCCCAAATTAGGAAGAGACAAAGTAGCAGAAAAAGAAAAAAACAAAACAAAACAAAACATTTTTTCCTCTTGTGGTTCCTTTCTTATTTATACTGCTGGAAAAAAAGCAGCTCTTTCCCATAATGAAAAAGGAAAATCAAGGAGTTTTTGCAAATATAAATGACTGCAGGCCTTATGGCAATAGCCTTGTCAGGCCTGTATCTTTTCCACTGTTTTATATTCCAGTGGATTGGAGCCTCTCCATCATAGGAAAAGACTTACTTTTAAGAACACCAAAACACAAACAAGTAAAATAGAATAACATGTTCATAATTCTAATTTACTTCCATTTCAGATTTTTATACCTGTGATTATATGACTGTTAAATAAGATTTAATTGTCAATCTACCAATTTGCTTCTGCATTTGTAACCTTTTACATACAAAGTCAATCATTCTGACAAACAGAAAACTTTTCTGGACATGACACTCAAGAAGCAATGGAAATTTTATTTCCCTAAATTTAAAAAGAAAATCATAAATCATGACATTTTAAAATAATGTGGTTTTTATTCTAAGGCTATTTGGTGTTTACAATACTAAAAAATGACTCATATTAAAAGAGGAAAATTAGAATAAGTAGATATTACAATTGGCAAGTCAAATATTCCACTTTTCAGCCTCTGGTCTTCCCTAGAACACAAGAAAAAAAAGCATGGTTTATTATGTAGATGGGCTTTTATCTCTTTGGCTTAGATTGAAGATAGTTAAAATTATTTTTAAAAGACTCTAATTTCACATTCTTGGATTGAAAGTTAGCCTCCCTCCTTTTTTTTTATCAGGGTTCTTTCTTATAAATGTTTATTTTCAGAAATTAGAGTAGGTAATGAGGAAATCAAATTATCACTCTTTGCAGAAGATATGATGGTATACTTACAGAACCATAGAGAGAATCAACTATAAATCTATTAGAAATAATTCACAACTTTAGCAAATTTGCAGGATACAAAATAAGTCCACATAAATCATCAGCATTTTTATACATCATTAACAAAATCCAACAGCAAGAGATACAAAGAGAAATTCCATTTTAAAATAACCGTTGATAGTATAGAATATTTGAGAATCTATCTGCCAAGGGAAAGTCAGAAACTATATGAGCAAAACTATTAAAACACTTTCCACACAAATAAAGTCAGATCTAAACAATTGGAAAAATATCAAGTGCTCTTGGATAGGTCGAGCAAATAATAAATATGACAATACTACCTAAACTAATCTATTTATTTAGTGCTATACCAATCAAACTCCCAATAAACTATTTTAGTGACCTAGAAAAAATAACAAAATTCATCTGGAAGAACAAAAGGTCAAGAATTTCAAGGGAATTGATAAAAAAGAGTATATCAGACACATTTGGTTCCACAGAAAAACTCATCCCTCCTTATAAGGAAGTTGGAGAGAAAGGAGGAAAATAAAGGTATACACTAATAGAAGGGGAAATAGAAGAATTCAGGGAAAGGTGTAGAAGGGAGAGAGGGGCTCTAAGGGGGGAGGACTGTTGGATGGAGGTGGTCATCAAAAACAAAATACTGGAGAGGGAGGAAGGGAGAAAGGGAAAGGAAAGAGAAAAACATAGCTTTGGGTAAATAAGATGGCAGGAAATACAGATTTAGTTATTTTACCTGGGAATGTGAATGGGATGAACTCTCCCATAAAATGGAAGCAGATAGCAGATTGGGAATTAATAATAATAAAAAAAATGAAAATGTCCTAGCTATATCAGATTTAAAACTATATTGTAAAGCAGTGGTCATCAAAAGCATTTGGTAATGGCTAAGAAATAGAGTAGTTGATCAGTGCAATAGGTTAGGTTCACAGGACAATATAGTCAATGACTATAGTAATCCAGTGTTTGAAAAACACAAAGACTCCAGCTTTTGGGATAAGAATTCCCTATTTGACAAAAACTTCTGAGAAACTGGAAACTAGCGTGGCAGAAACTAGGCATTGACCCACACCTAACACCGTACACCAAGATAAGGTCAAAATAGGTTCATGATCTAGACATAAAGAATGATGTTATAACTTCCGGGGGTGGAGCCATGGTGGCGGAGATCAGACAGGAGTCTCTGTAACCTCCTCTAACCTCCCCTCAAACCAACAACATATGAAGCCTCTAGACTGATTCTGAAGCAAAAAAATCCACAATATCTGGAGGACCACACGATTCTAGAAAAAGATACTCTGGAAGAACCTCAAAACAGGTCTGTTTTAATTGGGCAGGGGGGTGGCCTACTGAACCCAGACTGCAGCACAGGGAGACCGGGGCAGGGAGCTGGAGCAGGGAGCTGGAACAGGAGTCGGAACAGGAGTGGGAGCGTTGTGCTTTTCACACACCAGGGAGTCTTCGGCGAGCCTCTTGAAACAATCTCTCCTGATTGTGGGCAGGTGGTTTGGAGGGTCTGCCTTTTGAGGGGGATAGATTGTGAACCACTGAACCCCTGATGAGCATCGGACCTAGCTGTCATTACACAGTACCTTAAAGCAATCAATCAAACAACAGGACTGATAAGCACCAGAAATAATTCAATCAGCAGAACTGCCCAGTTCCTGAAATAACTCAATCAGCAGAACTGCCCCAGGGCAAATTAAAGCAGCTGTCCCACTTTTGCCCTAAACAGACCTCACACCTTTAAAAAAAAAATGAATAAAAAACCAAAAAGAGCTCTCACCATAGACAACTTTTATGGAGAGAGGGAAGAACAGACCTCAAATCCTGAGGCCCCTAAAGGTAAAGCAACTCCAGAAAAAGCCCCAAAGAGAGACATAAATTGGTCTCCATGTCACAAGGCTTTCTTTGAAGATTGCATAAAAAATCTTAAAAGAGAGTTAGAAGAAACGTGGGGAAATGAAATGAGATCACTGCAAAACAAAATAGAAAAAATTGGAAAAAGAATGCAACGAACAAAAAAATGTAATTGGTCAATTGCAAAAGGAACTAAAAACAGTAACTGAAGAAAATAAGACATTAAAAATTAGAATCAAACAATTAGAAATTAATGACCCATCAAGACTTCAAGAATCAGTTGAACAAAAACAAAAAAATGAAAAGATAGAGAAAAACATGAAATATCTCCTAGGAAAAACAACTGACCTGGAAAATAGATCTAGGAGAGACAATCTAAGGATTATAGGGCTTCCTGAAAGTCATGATGAAAAAAAAAACCTGGACACTATATTCCAGGAAATCATAACAGAAAACTGCCCTGATATTTTACACCCAGAAGGCAAAATACTCCTTGAAACAATCCACCGATCACCTCCTGAAAGAAACCCAAAAATTAAGTTCCCCAGAAATATCGTGGCTAAATTCCAGAACTATCATACCAAGGAAAAGATATTACAAGAAGCCAGAAAGAAACAATTTAAATATCGGGGAGCT
>JAJPUD010020673.1:0-24264 GCA_023553655.1 Myrmecobius fasciatus | reverse complement strand
GTGTGTGTGTGTGTGTGTGTGTGTGTGTGTGTGTGCTGTTTTGTGTGGATCCTATGCTCTTAAACTGTCAGGGTCCAGTCTCTGCTAATAAAAGTTCATCACAGAGAATGAAAAAAGCCTCAAAAGATAGGAAAGCTGCAGCTATAGCTAGCTAACTGACACAAAGTTGTCATCCTCCACTCTTAAGTATTTTCTGTTCTTAGTCTTTTATGCAGCTTTTGACACAAGACTTCTTCAGGGATACCTAAAACACAGGAAAACAAAATAAGTATATAGGGAAGGTTAACTCCCTAGAAAGTCTCCAGAAACAACACTGTTCTGCTCTAGAGTCTATCTTTCTCTTATTCTCTCTACAAAAAATTTAACCACACTTTAAAAACTGGTTTAATGGATGCTCCCTGATATTATTAATATGCAAAATCCTTGAGGTAGCAATTTTTCATTGTGTTTATATTCACAGTAACTACTATACTGTCTGGAATACAGTGGGTGCTTAATAAATGTTTGTAGATTGATTGACCAATGTGCCAACAGCTTCAGACTCTACTGACTACCTCTGCTACCTTCCTGCATTCATGCAGTTCACTGCCCTGCTTTCTTGATTGAAGTAACATTGTTCTGGAGTTTATCAAAGGAAATGCATAATGTTTCATTATGAAAGCAGAGTTTCATGTCACTTAATTAATTTGCTAATGTTTCTCAAGGTCTTTGAATAATGGAAGGAGCATTCAAGGTGCTGGAAGTTCTGAACTCTTAAGGTTATAAAAGCTCAGCAAATCCTAATCAGCTATGCAGGTCAGTCTGGGAACTGCAGTACTGATTGTGGAAGTGAGAAGTTTGCAGTAAATGAAAAGATGTTCAGAATCTGGATAAAGCCCAGTTTGTCAGCCTGCTCAGTGAATTATTAAGGAATCTACATTCTGCAAGAGAAGTGAAAGGTAGTTCCACAGAGATGCATTCCCCTGTACAAAATGGCACAACAGAGAAAATATAAGTGGGGAGGGCATTTAGAGGTCATCCATTCTATCTCCTTGACTTTAGAGATGGGGAAGCAGAGTTAGAAAAAAAAAAGAAGTATTTTCCCCAAAATAAATAAAGGTAATAAATGACAGAACTAAGATTACAAGGCAGGGTTCCTGAATCCCAGCATTTTCTTTTCTACCCCATAATTACATTATGGCATGTGTGTCATGGCCAAAACCACTTGTGTAATCTTAAAGTACATAAAGAAAGACAATATCAGGTAATAACATCAGGATTTCACTGAATCTTCCTCTGGTCAGATTATAGCTGGGATATTATATCCAGTTCTGAATGTGGCATTTGGTGAAAGGCTCAATAAGCACCAGATAATTGGAGGAGATAACTAAGATAGTGAAGAGTCTCAAGATCATGCCATGGGAGGAAGACAGAGTAGGGAACAAAGACAGAAATTGTACAAAAAAAAATACAGCTTGCTGTTGGGAGCAGGAGATTGGGACTTGCCCCCACTTAGATCAGTCACTGAGTCAACTAAATTGGATCATTAAGGTATTATGTAAGATTGGATCTCTTCTTTTAGCTTAGGGATATAGGAAAACCATAAAATTAATCAATGAACTTATTTATTGCAAGTGGTGCAAACTCTTTTTTTTAAGCTTTTTATTTGTATAACATATATATGGGTATTTCCCCAACAATGATCTTTACAAAGCTTTCCATTACAAATTTTACCCCCAGTCCCCTCCCCTCCCCTAGATGGCAGGAAGTCCACTACATGTTAATAATGTTGAAATGCTTGAAAAGTTATGCAAGAAAAATTCTATCTACAAGAAAAAAGAAGAAACAGAGAAAGGCAACACAATGCAAGCAAATGTCAATATAGATCATGAAAATGTTACGTTGTGGTCCATATTTCATGTCCCTCTTTCTGGGTGTATATGGTTTTCTTCAGTGAACAACTGGAACTGGTTTGAGACAATTCTTTGTTGCAGAGAGCCATGTCCATCAGAATTGATCATCATGTAATACTGTTGTTGCTGTGCATGATGATCTCCTGGTTCTGCTCTTTTCACTCAGCATCAGTTCATGCAAGGCCCTCCAGGCCTCTCTGAAATCGTCCTGCTGGTCGTTTCTTACAGAGCAATAATATTCCATAACATTCATATACCATAATTTATTCAGCCACTCTCCAATTAATGGGCATCCCTTCAGTTTCCAGTTTCTAGACACTACAAAAAGGGCTGCCACAAACATTCTTGCACATGTGGGTCCCTTTCCCTCCTCTAAGATCTCTTTGGGATATAGGCCCAGTAGAAACACTGCTGGGTTAAAGGGTATGCACAGTTTGATAACTTTTTGAGCATAGCTCCAAATTGCTCTCCAAAATTGTTGGATCCGTTCACAGTTCCACCAACAATGTATTAGTGTCCCAGCCCTCCCACATCCCCTCCAACATTCATCGTTATCTTTTCCTGTCATTTTAGCCAATCTGACAGGGGTGTAGTGGTATCTCAGAGTTGTCTTAATTTGCATTTCTCTGATCAATAGTGATTTGGAGCAACTTTTCATATGCCTAGAGATGGTTTTAATTTCATCATCTGAAAATTGTCTGTTCATATCCCTTGACCACTTATATATTGAAGAGTGGCTTGAATTCTTATATATATGAGACAATTCTCTATATATTTTAGAAATGAAGCCTTTATCAGAACCATTAAATGTAAAGATGATTTCCCAATTTGATGCTTCCCTCCTAATCTTGTCTGCATTTGTTTTGTTTGTACAGAAACTTTTTAACTTAATATAGTCAAAATTATCCATCTGGTGTTCAATTAGGAGTTCCAGGTCTTCTTTGGACATAAATTTATTCCATCTCCACAGGTCTGAGAGATAAACTATATTACGTTCCTCTAACTTGCTTACAAAGCCCCTCTTTATATCTAGATCATGAACCCATTTAGATCTTATCTTGGTATGTGGTGTTAGGTATGGGTCAAGCCCTAATTTCTTCCACACTAGTTTCCAATTTTCCCAGCAGTTTTTGCCAAATAGACAGTATTTATCCCAAAAGCTGGGGTCTTTGGGTTTATCGAATACTAGATTGTTAAGGTTATTGCCTAGATTGTCTTATATCCTATCCTGTGCCACTGATTGACTGCTCTATTTCTTAGCCAGTACCAAACGATTTTGATGACTGCTGCTTTATAATATAGTTTTAGATCTGGTACAGCAAGGCCACCTTCATCTGCCTTTTTTTTCATTAATCCCCTTGAAATCCTTGACCTTTTGTTCTTCCAAATGAACTTTGCTACTATTTTGTCTAGATCTGTAAAATAATTTCTTGGGAGTTTGATTGGTATGGCACTAAATAAATAGATTAGTTTGGGTAGTATTGTCATTTTTTATTATGTTTGCTCTGCCTACCCATGAGCACTTAATATTTTTCCAATTGATTAGGTCTGATTTTATTTGTGTGGAAAGTGTTTTGTAATTTAGTTCGTATAGTTTCTGACTTTTCCTTGGCAAAAAGATTCCCAAATATTTTATCCTATCATCTGCTATTTGGAAGGGAATTTCTTTTTGTATCTCTTGCTGCTGAACTTTGTTGGTAATATATAAAAATGCTGATGATTTATGGGGATTAATTTTGAATCCTGGCATTTGCTAAAGTTGTGAATTGTTTCTAGTAGTTTTTTAGTTGAGTCTCTCGGGTTCTCTAAGTATACCATCATGTCATCCGCAAAGAGTGATAATTTGGTTTCTTCATTACCTACTCTGATTCCTTTTATCTCTTTTTCTTCTCTTATTGCTAAAGCTAACATTTCTAATACAATATTAAATAGTAATGGTGACAGTGGGCAGCCTTGTTTCACTCCTGATCTTATTGGGAATGGTTTTAGTTTGTCTCCATTACATATGATGCTTGCTGATGGTTTTAAATAGATGCTACTGATCATTTTAAGGAAAAGCCCATTTATTCCTATACTCTCTAATGTTTTTAATAGGAAAGTGGTTGGATTTTGTCAAAGGCTTTTTCTGCATCTATTGAGATAATCATATGGTTTTTGTTAGTTTGGTTATTAATATAATTAATTATGCTGATAGTTTTCCTAATATTGAACCAGCCCTGCATCCCTGGTATAAATTCTACTTGGTCATAGTGTACTATCCTGGGGATGACTTTCTGTAATCTCATTGCTAATATCTTATTTAAAATTTTTGCATCAATATCCATTAGGGAAATTGGTCTATAGTTTTCTTTCTCTGTTTTCGCCCTACCTGGTTTAGCTATCAGCACCATATCGATCTCATAGAAGAATTCTGGCAGTATACCTTCTGTCCCTATTTTCTCAAATAGTTTGTATAGTATTGGAATTAATTGTTCTTTGAATATTTGGTAGAATTCACATGTAAATCCATCTGGCCCTGGAGATTTTTTCTTAGGGAGTTGGTTAATAGTTTGTTCTATTTCTTTTTCTAATATGGGGCTATTTAAATAATTTATATCCTCTTCTGTTAACCTCGGCAATCTATATTTTTGTAGATATTCCTCGATTTTATTTAGATTATCAAACTTACTGGCATAAAGTTGGGCAAAGTAACTCCTAATTATTGCTTTAATTTCCTCTTCATTGGAGGAAAGTTCTCCCTTATCATTCTTGAGACTAACAATTTGATTTTGCTCTTTCCTTTTTCTGATCAAATTACCTAAAGGCTTATCTATTTTGTTAGTTTTTTCATAGAACCAACTCTTAGTTTTATTTATTAATTCAATACTTTTCTTATTTTCAATTTTATTAATTTCTCCTTTTACTTTTAGAATTTCCAATTTGGTATTTAATTGAGGGTTTTTAATTTGTTCTTTTTCTAGTTTTTTTAATAATAAGCCCAATTCATTGATCTTTTCTTTCTCTGTTTTATGCAAGTAAGCATCTAGAGATATAAAATTGCCCCTTATAACCGCTTTAGTCGTATTCCACAAATTTTGGTATGTTGTCTCCTTATTATCATTCTCCTGGATGAAATTATTGATTGTGTCTATGATTTGCTCTTTCACCTATTCATTCTTTCGGATTAGATTATTTAATTTCCAATTAACTTTTGGTTTATTTTCTCCTGGCCTTATATTGCATATGATTTTTATTGCATCATGATCTGAAAAGGATGCATTTACTATTTCGGCCTTTCTGCATTTGATTTTGAGGTTTTTATGCCCTAACACATGGTTAATTTTTGTAAAGGTTCCATGGACTGCTGAGAAAAAAGTAAACTCTCTACTGTCTCCATTCACCTTTCTCCATAGATCTATCATACCTAGCTTTTCTAAAAATTGGTTTATCTCCCTAGTTTCTTTCTTGTTTATTTTGTAGTTTGATTTATCTAATTCTGAGAGAGCAAGGTTGAGATCCCCCACTAGTATCGTTTGGCTGTCTATTTCTTCTTACATCTCTCTTAATTTCTCCCCTAGGAATTTGTGTGCTATTGCACTTGGTGCATATATATTTAGTATAGATATTGCTACATTATCTATGGTACCCTTGAATAAAATATAGTTTCCTTCCTTATCTCTTTTGATTAGATCTATCTTGGCTTTTACTTGATCTGAGATAAGGATTGCTACCCCTGCTTTTTTTTGTTCACCTGAAGCATAATATTTTCTGCTCCAGCCGTTTACCTTCATCCTACATGTGTCACTATGTTTTAGATGTGTTTCTTGTAGACAACATATTGTCGGATGCTGGTTTTTAATCTAGTCTGCTATCTGCTTCTGATTTATGGGAGAGTTCATCCCATTCACATTCACAGTTAGAATAACTAATTCTTTATTTCCTGCCATCTTATTTACCCAAGTTATGTTTTCCCTTTTCCTTTCCCCTTTCGCCCTTCCCCCCTCCTCAGTACTTTGCTTTTGATGACCCCCTCCCCCAAACAATACTCCACCCTTTTGATCCCCTCCCCCTGTTTTTACTCCTTTCCCCTGATTCTTCTATTTTCCCTTCTATTAGTTTTTCCCTTACTTTTCCTCCTTTCCCTCCCACTTCCCTCTAGCAACAGACAAATTTCTATGTGAAATCAAATGTCTGATATACACTTTTGGAGCCCAAACTGATGAGAGTAAGATTTACACAATGCTCATCTCCCTCCCCTCTTTCTCTCAATTATATTAGGTTTTCTTTGCCTCTTCAAGTGATTTTACCTTGTTTTTACCTCCTTTATTTTAGATCTTATTTTACCACTTTTCCCCTCTTTTCCCCAGTATGACAACCTTTTCCCCTCTAGTTCTCTTTTTCATATTATCAAAGTAATATATAGTTAATTATACCCCCAAACTTTAAGTATCCCCCTAGTAAAAATAAAGTTCTCAACAGTCCTAATTTCTTTGTCTTCCAGAATATTATGTTCAATGAGTTCTGCTCCTTTAATATTGTAGTGGCAAAGACCTGCGTAATTCTAATTGTGATTCCCAAACCCTTTATTTTTTTTTCTTTCTTTCTGGCTATTTGTAATATTTTTTATTCAGTAATTCTGAAATTTGACTATAATGTTTTTGGAGTTTTTATTTTGAGATATATTTCCTGAGGTAATCTGTGGATTATTTCAATGCATATTTTGCTCTCTGGTTCCAGGACGTCAGGGCAATTTACCTTTATTATTTCATAAAATCTGTTTCCTAAGTTATTTTTTTTTTTTGATGATGGTTTCAGGAAGTCTAATGATTCTGATGTTGTACCTATTTTTCAGGTCAGTTGTATTTTTTCATGAGCTATTTTATATTTTTTCTAGTTTTTTTTATTCTATTGAATTTGCTTTATTCCTTCTTAATGCATTCTAGAGTCATTAGCTTTGAAGGAGTTGTTTTCTTCAATTAACTTTTGTACTTTTTTTTTTTCATTGCCAGTGGTGCTCTTTAAGGATTTATTTTCCTCAGTAGATTTTTGTATCTCTTATTGCATTTGATTAAGATATGAAGGAAACTACATCTTGCTAAAAGAAACCATAAACAATGATGTAATAGTAATATAGCAATACTTAATCTATAGGATATAAATGAAACATTCTAATTCTTAAAGGAAAATTTAAATGAATTGTAAGAAGAAATATACAGTAAAACAATATTAGTGGGAAACTTTAACTTTCCCTTCAAAGCTATATAAATCTAACAATAAAATAAGTAAAAAATAAATTAAAGATATGAATAGAATCATAGAAAAAAGTTAGGAGAGATGCCTTGAGAAAATTTAATAGGAACAAAAAGAAGTATGCCATTTTCTCAACTTCACACAAGAACATCACAAAAATTGATCTTATACTGAGGCATAAATATGTCACAGTCAAATGCATAAGAGCAGGAATATCAAATGCAGTCTTTTCAGAACAATGTATAATAAAATTGCATTTATTAAAGGCCATAGAAACATAATTAAAATTAATTTGAAACTAAATAATTTAATTTTAAAGAATGAGAGGATTAATGAGCAAATCATAGGAAACACTAACAAATTTCATTAAAGAGGACAGCTGTGAAGCAATATTCCCAAATTTGTAGAATACTGCAAAACTGGTACTAATATCTCTAAATGCAATACATCAAAAAAAAAAAAAAAAACAGAGAAGAAAGGTTGATCAATGAAGTGAGCATGGCACTAAAAAAAAAAAAAAAACAAATTCCTAATCAAACATCAAAATTTAAATCCTGGAAATGAAAGGAGAAATTAATAAAACTGAAAGTAGGAAATAAACCAATAAATAAAAATATGACATAGTTTTATAAATAAAAAGAGATAAATTATTGGGCTTTTTGATCACAAAAACAGTAAAGAAAAAAATAAAATTTCTAGTATCAAAAATGAAAAAAGCCAATGTACCACCAATGAAGACGAAATTAAAGCAATTATTAGAAGTTATTCCACACAATTATATGCACATAAAACTGGCAGTTTAAGTGAAATGCATATTTGAAAAAATATAAACTGATTATTGAAATATGATACCAAAATAATCTACTCTTAAAGAAAGAAATAAAAAGATCACCAATAAGATCCATAAGAAAAAAAATCCCCAGGACCATATGGATTTACAAATAAATTCTGCTAAACATTTAACAAACAATTAATTTCAGTACATTATAATATAAGTTTCTCTGCTTAAGGCCTTATTTCTCAAATGCATAAGGAATTGAGCCAACAGTGATACTAAGTTGAACAAGTAATAGAGATTTGTCAGTGCAATTGATGAGCTGAAGTTTCTATTACTCTAGAAACATCTTTAAGAAAGAGGAGCTGATATTTAAATTTATTCTTGTATGAATATACGTATTTCCTCAATGATGCCATTTGTTGCTATATAACCAATTATTAATTGAATTTTAAATATTTTTGGTGAAAATAATTTTTTCCTTTCAATTTCATGTCTTGTCCCTTTTCTGTTGCCTTTTCCACAAATTGAGAAGGCAAAAAGATCTGATACCTATTTGAATGTAAAATTATACAAATTTATTTCTATATTCACTATGTTTGGGGGTGGGGACAAGAAAAATAAAGTAGGGGAAACAAGATGCTTCAGGATCCAATTTTTGTCTAACATTTCTGTCTAGAATTGGGACATGATGAAACATGCATTCTTTGGAATTATCATAAATGAAAATATTGATAAGAACTGCTAAGACTATTACATTTGATTGTTATTAGATTATTGATTTTACTATATATATATGTATTGTTCTCCTGTTTCTGTTCAATTGCCTTTGCATCATCTCAAAAGTCTACTGAGTTTCTATCCTTGAGCTGTCTATTTTTTTTCGTTTTCTAGGCTGAACCAACTGTCCTGGGAGATAAAAGAACTCTTCAAGTTGAATCACCAAAAGAAGATCCAAGTTCCAACTGTGATTCTCCAGATGTAAGATTAATTTATATAGGATAACCAGAAACACTGTGCAAATCTATTTTAATTACATACACATATTTAAATAGCTTTCCATTTGTAGCCATATAGAAAATCTAAGCATTTTTCTGTTTGGATTATGAAAGGCAAATGTTTTTATTTCCAGCAGGAATTTGTAAGCAGAGTTTACAAAGCTTTCGTAGAATAATCTAGTCCAAGAGATGGAACTTTATGATTAGCAGGTTCAGCAATCTGCTTTTTTCCCACAGAAATTTAGTTGGAATGCTGCTGATATATAATGAAGGTCCAAGCTTAGTTATATAATACTCCCAACAGGCAGAAGGCAAAACTCCATGTCAGAACTACTTCTTTGGAATGGAAAGGAAGCAGATTAACTTGAAATGATAACAGGAGTGAATTTTAAAACCAAGGAGTTGTGCATTCTGCTATTTAATGATCAAGAAATATAGTGAATTCTGAGCATCAGATGAAGTTAGCAGGATATCAAGTATTAAGGAGTCTTAGATAATGACTTAGAAAATGATGAGGTGCTATAGTGCGATAGAAACAAATATTTAGAAATTAAGAGACTGATAGAAGTCAATGATAGAAGTTCCACTTAATGCACATGAAACTTTAAGGACCTCTTTTACCCATGTTTTTCAGCTTTCAGAATTGTCAAGTTTATGCCACAGGACTACTATAAAATTTAAATGAATGTGGAAACACTCCAAAAGCTGTCAAGGGTAATACACAGGTTAAGAATGACCAATTTACAGAAAAATAAAATGACAGTTACACAAGTATATAAACAATGGCTTAAAAATATTTTAAAGTTAAGTACTCTTCACCAAAATAAAGGACCCTAAAAGCAGTCATATTGGTTCTAATGACAATCAGGCAAAATTTATTAACTAGATTAATATAATCAATGTCTCCTTCACACTAATATTGAACATTTATGTTAGGCAGATGCTTATATTATTTATGAATGGAGATTAAAAGAGATAGTCAAGGCTATGTCTTAGATAAGGAGATGATTTAAAAATATTGTTGTAGTTAAAATAGTGCATATTAAAAGGAACTAACATGTATTTTGCATCCATTATGTGCCAGGCCCTAAGTGAGAAGCACTTTATGATTATTAGTTCATTTTATTTTCACAGCAACTGTATATGAGATAGGTGCTGTTATCCCCATTATACCAATGAGGAAACAGGGCAAGCAAAGGTTGTGTCTGATCCAGAGTCACACATCTAGTGTCTGGATATGAACTTCAATTTTCCTGACTCCTGATTCAATGTCCTATCCACTGAACTACCTGACTGCCCCTAGGTAACGAACCAACAACATTTTTGAATGTTTTAGTTCGTCTAAATATGTTAACTTTTATAGGATATTTTTATTCATTCCATTAAATATTTCACAATTGCATTTTAATTTAAAAAAATGATTTCCAATTCTCTCCCATTCCTTGAAAAGGCAAGCAGTATTTTTATTTTTTAAGCCTCCTGGAAAATGAAGCAAATAATTTAGATTGTTACTAGAAGACCTGAATTTAAATATACCCTCCCTTACTTATTGTGATTTGGTCAAGTAACAATCATTCCAAACCTGATTGTTTAGTTCTCAAATGAAGATAATTATACATGCACCATATTTCTCACTTAAGATTGTAAAAATAAAATGAGATCAGAGATGTGAAAGCACTTTGTAACCCTAGAGTGCTATTACTAATAAGAATTAAGCAAGAAATATCTGAAGTGTTTAATAGATTCAAGGCATATAAATACAATTTATGATATTGGCTATGTCAAGAAGCTGTAAGTTCCCATTACTGGATATTTTCAACATGAATTTGAGGAATTAGGGTTTGGAGATAGGCTTTATGTTTTAGGTAGAATTTGGAATATTTTATGATTTTCAAAGTCCCTTCCAACACTGTTCTCTTTTCAATTTCGTGGCAGAGGGTAAGCCAGCTAATAACAACTAACATGGTCAGAATCAAGGCCATGATGACAGCAGGTAGGGAGAGATTTAAGGAGAAAGATAAACAAATGTTCTGCATTAGTGGTTATTAGACTATTGTGGAACCTTTGGACAGATTTGCTGTCCATTGAAAGGGAATGAACTAATATTCTAAGGCACAAGAAAATTCTGTCTGCTTTTCTTTGTAATTTAGGAAAGTATTTTGCTTAGTTTATGTTTCCTCCAATCCATTAGCCCATGAGATCATCTTCAGATCTGTGTGTTCTGATGCCATTTTTACTTCTATTGCACATCTGTATTCTGTAGCTGTGCTTGGTACCTTCTAATTAGCTAGTTATCATCCTTCTGATACAGTTAAATCAGGAAAAATGTAACTTAACAGTGTTTGAGCCACATTTTTAAAATGATATAATTCTATAAAATTCAACCCCAGAGGTGTCAAACACATGGCCTACAACAAACTTAATGCATTTAGGGCCTGGAAAATATTTAACAAAATAAATTTGAAAAAATAAAAATATAATAGCATATAGATAATGTAAGTATCTGGTTTCTAAGTCAATATGCAGCCTATAAAGATGCTTAAATATGTTTAAAAAGGTACACTAATTGTTTGCAATTGCTTTTCCCTTATATTGACTTTGAGAGTTAGCTCTGAAATTAGAAAGATCTAAGTTCTATTCCTTATCAGACATGTCCTAGCTGAAGGATTTTGAATAAGACACTTAACCTCTTCCATTTCCCAGAAAAATCTCTAAGATTGTAACTACAAGAGAAGTTGATGATTTATTGTTTTGAATATGGTTTCTACTCTAGAAGTTCCTTATATCTCAGGGCAAATTTTACCTTATTTAATACTTGCAATAACCACTGTTCCATTTCATCAAACTTAATGATTGTTTGGGAACCCCAAATATTTATCTATAATTCAATAATAACTCAGAAAAGATGTCATATTGGAGAATAATGTAATTTAATTACAAAATATAGACAGGAAGAGATTTTTTCCAATGGGTGAGGCTTTTTTAGTGCCCCTCAAATCATTATTGTGTTTGTATATGACATTTTAATTTTCAAATGTAAATATGAAATCTTAAATATTTTTATCTTTTGACTTTTTACTAGTGGTGATGACAATATTCCATTCAGCATTTAATAATTTCTCACAACATTGGAAAATACCATGTCGTACTTAACAGTAGGTTGGCACATAGTAGCATTTGTGGATTCTCAATTTACTTTGAATTCACATTGAATATCAATCAGTGTGATGGTGAGCTGGTGATCTTAATGGTGAGATGATATGTAAGAACTAGAGGTGGTTTGAAATTAAGAATATAGCCCCAGAATGATTGGTATTAAATCAATGTAAATATGAATGAGAGCCATTCTGAAGGTATGGCCTTAATTTTTTTTAACTAGGCAGCACATTTTATATGTAAATAGTTGCAATGAATACAGATTACAAAGACTCATGAATAAGAGATGATAAATTCCCAATTATAAGTAGTAATTTCACTTGCCTTACACTGACCCCAAGTGGTTTCCTACATAATATTGTTCTTTCTAATCTAAAAAACAATCTAACAGCCCACACTTTTAGTGATGTTGATCTCACCCCAGTTGGAAACACAATGCTGTTTAGCAGTATTTTCCTCCATGATATCCTATTTCTGCTCTGAAAGGAATGGTTAAATTATTGTCAGTGGGATTTTTCTGGCTTCTTATTACTGTCTTTCCTGTGGGTGTGTCATCTTAATAATGCAGTGGTCACATAATACTTGTGCATCCTTCCAAAACACCATCATAAAAAGAAGAGTAAAAAAGTTACTTCTCACTTCTGTATGCATTCATTCATTTTTAAAATGTCAACGAACACTAATGACATTCCAATTCTAGTGTCTTTCTGCTAACCTCCCAGAAGAATAGAAGGAAATATTTCAGTTTTACCTAAAAAAGAGAAACAGAAGCTGTGTTGGATTATTTCACCTTCCCCACAGATTTATAGCAGCTTCCCTAACATTTAGCCACACTTATGAGCCACACTGAGGAATAACCAATATGTTGGATGACAGAATTTGGATCCATGAAGATCTCAGCAGGCTCAAATGATGGGCTGAATTTAATGAGATGCAATTTAATAGGGACAGGATGCTGAGCTGTTAACATGAGGAACATAATTAAAGCTTGTGGGTATTGCAGGAGAATGACATAGTCCTGTAAGAATAGTCTAATTCCCAGAAACAGCTGAGGCTTGCTTAAAATATTGAGGCCCAAATTAAAAAATCAAGGAGAGAGCTTCTCAGATATGGTTCAGGCAAGAAGAAGGAGAAAGATATCATCTCTGTGCTTATGTAAGATAGATTAATATTGTATTACAACAATGGCATAAAAATTTTCACCTCTCAGCTCCATTTTATACTGTTTAATTTTTCAGGAAAAGCAATCTTTAGATTGATAAAGTTACTAACAAATAAATAACAAAACATTACACCTCAGCATAAAAAGGGATATAAGTAATCTAGAAAGATGAAAGTTAATAAGACTAAATTCAAAGTCCTGCAGTTGGGTTCAAAAGATTGATCACACAAATGTAGTGTTTCAAGGTATAACTCTTAATAAAGTTTGCTACGAAAAGGGTATGAAGATTATATTGGGCTAAAAAATCTCTATGAACCAACAGAGTGATATAGCTCTCAAAAAACAAAATAAAACAATACAAATGCACACACATCCTTCATGTAGTCTCCAGTTATGCTAATAATAGTCATAACACTTAGACCAAGGGGAGAAATCATTGTCATGTACTTCCTGCATTCAGATCACATCTATAGTGTTATATTTCATTTAGAAAGGAAGAAAAAAACAAAGGAAGGAAAGAAGGAAGAAGGGAGGAAAGAGAGGAAAAGAGAAAGGGAGGAAAGAAAAAGGGGGAAAAAGCAAGGGGGGAGGAAGGAAGGAAGAGGGGAACAAAGGAAGGGAGGAAGGGAAGAAGGCAGGGCAAGTCCATTGGTATAAGACATGTCTGGCATGCAAAATGCATAGATCATAGTAGATTAACATTTTATCTATTATTTTACAGTTTTAGAGTATTTCCTAGAAGCAATAAGAGGTTAAGTTATTATTAGTAGTAATAGTAGTAGTATTTATTAGCAACAGCCTTTTGAAAACTACCTCACTCTTTTGGGTTGTAGGAGTTTTTCATTCCAATAATCTAGATTATACTTGGGGCTGAATAACATGGTCAGCCATTCACAAAATGTCTGATATAAGAATTTATCCCAGAACTTTTGGATTCCAGAACTGACTCTCATGATCAATGCCAGGAAGAACTTGTACATATTAAGGCAAGTCCAATGGGAAGGGGAAAGGGAATAAGTATTTTATAGTACCTATTATGTACCAAGCAATCTGCTAAGTGCTTTAAAATATCACCTCATTTGATCCATGCAGTAAGCCTGGAAAGTAAATACTGTCATGATCTGTACCTTATGCTTTAGGAAACTGAGGCAGACAGAAAACTTACCCAGGGTCCCATTGCTAGTGATTTTAGAGTGGATATAAACTCGGTTGTTCCTGATTCCAGGTACAGTGATCTATTCAATGGACCAGCTAACTGCCTCTACTAAATGGTATGAATTGTCTCTGGTGATAGTGTAAGCCTCCACCTGAACTCTTGAAATAGATACAGGAAGGATACCTGTCAACTGTGTTTTAAAGGGTTTCTTACTTCACCCAGAGAGTTGGAGCTGTCCTTGTAAATATTCTATCCAATTCAAAAATGCTATGTTTCTGTTATTACTAAAAATGACAAATTGCTCTCTGTGAAAGATCATTTGCACTCACCCAAAAAACCCAATTGTATTTGGTTTCATCGTGTAGTCAATCCTTGTCTCTCTTAGCAGCCCATCAATGTGTTACTATTTTTTTTCAATATAACTATTTTTTAAAATGTATTCTTGGGTTCCTCTATAATGGACTTCTCAAAGTTGAAATAGATCATCAAGTGCTTGGGGCCATATTAAATGTTCTATTAGGGGTGCCTTAAAATTACTTTCAAATGGCTAGTTATTGCTTCAATAACTGTGCTTAGAAGGAGAGGAGGTACCTGTGCACTTTTCATTCCCTCCCCCACCACGTAAATGTTCACTATATTGTTTAATAGCATAGCAGGAATTAAAGAAATTGTGCATTTCATTATAACTTTCACCCGGGGATTAAGACTGAATGTTTAAAGTAAATGGGTTCTGTTATGTTTCTAACTGGCAGGCTTAGAGGAGTTAGTGAATATTTAATTTTTGTTAATGTGCTGAGAAAATGAAGAGCTAGGTTCCCGAACAATGGCTTTTGATGAGCCTGGGGACCTTTCTGGTGGTTTCATATGGTTACGCTTGCTTGCACTGCCTACACCCAGACAAGTTTATTCAGCAACAGAATAGCATTTAGGGATGACAAGAGAGCAGAAATTTTACCTGAGGTAAAGGAGAGAAGGATCAGCAGGCTTTTTAAGTCAGAATAAAATATTGGCAGACATAGTTAAAACCTCCCTTTACTCCGATTTCCAGTTTTCACTTTTTGCTGTTTGTCAGATATTAATGAGTTTGGGACAGAGGCATTCCATCAAGATGACAGTGGATCAGTCTTTACCCGATGTCCTTAAACCCATGGAATAAGCTTTTCATCCTGACCCATAATTAGCAGTCCATGGATTAGAAATGATAAAGCCAGATAGAAAGGACTTTGACTAACTTGGGTTTGTCAGACCTGAATACCTTGAAATATTGATAGGATTTTGAATCCCATTATTTTTGCACTGATCAAGACATAAAACTAGACTTGGGCACAGAGGACATAGGTGCAAATTTTCTTGTCTGACATAACCTGCCAATGTGATTTGGGGCATGTGCTTTCTCATCTTATTGTCTCATTTGTAAAATAAAACAGTTGAACTAGGTTGTCTGTATAGATACTTCCAGCTCCAAAGATGTAATTCTATACTTTTAATAAGACCTTCTATTTCTGTAATGCTTTATGGGATACAAAATGCTTTTCTCATGACAATTGTGTAGAGTAGGGAACATAACTTGTTATCTCTATCTCTATTGAGAAGCAAGAGAATAATACTAAGAGAGGAAGCAGAGTTTGCCCACCACCACTCTTGGTATATCCTAAAGATGGCATGAGTCTCCCAATTCCAAGTCCAAATCATTAATACATCAGTATTAAGAACACTGTTCCCTATACTAGCATTACTGACAGGGACCTTAAAGCTTAATTCCAATAGCAAGGAAAATGGGTAATCAGAATGAATAGAAAAATTTGTGCAGTTCTGAGTGTCTTATTTTTAGGAAGAATAATAGGCCAGAGTACATCCAGAGAAAGTTATCTAGTATGGTGGCATGCTATGACTCAAGCCATGGCCAAACTGCTTAAACCAAATGTGGATGTTGATAATGAACAGAATTTAGGATTGGGGATGAACATGATAGTCATCCTCAAGTATTTAAAGATTGGTCCACCAAAGAATTATGGTATTGATTGTAATTTATCCTAGAGAAAGAACTGGAAGCAGTGAGAACAAGCTACAATTGCAGATTAGACTCAATGTAAGAGAAAAGAAGAAATGATTAATAATAAGTGTTCTCTCAAAGCAAAATCGGCTGCCTCAAGAAATAATGGAATCTTCCTCATTAACAATGTTCAGGTGAAGGCTAGATGATTACTTTTAAAGGAATTGTAGAGCAGATTTGATTCGGGTAGAGGTTGATCTAGATGGCCAAAGAAGTCCCTTATTACTAAGATTTTATGAAATTAGTCTGCACTAAGTGACACGGGAGCTAATGAAGAAAGAAAGACTAAAACTCAGATGTCTTGCCCTCATTTTTCTCATTTCAGTAACCAGCTCAATATATTCTTTGTTTCAATATCTTATTATCCAATCCTCTTCATTATTTCATTTTTATTTTAATTTTTTAAATTTTATTTTCAGTTTCCTCTGAAAAGAAAAACAACTCTGGTTCATTAAATTGCCTTTATCATCCTGATAAGCATCCTTTTAGTAAGTAAGACAAATTCATCCTGTGTGCATTGACAAGGAAGAGAGGAATATTGGCCCAAACATATATAAATTTCTGAGCAAGATCACACTGAGCCACAGCAGTTTTTTTTAGCATGATGTCACAGAGCTTAGTCTTTTTAAATTTTTATTTCTTATTAAAGCTTTTTATTTGCAAAACATATGCATGGGTAATTTTTCATCATTGACCCTTGCAAAACTTTCTGTTACAAATTTTTCCCTCCCTCCCTCCAATCCCTCCCCTAGATGGAAGGTAGTCCAATACAGGTTAATTATGTTAAAATGCTTGACAAATCGAATATGTGTATACATATTTATACAGTTATCTTGATGTACAAGAAAAAGTAGATCTATAAGAAAAAAAAAAGGTCAGAAGGAAAACATAATGTAAGGAAACATCAATAGAGAGCTTCGAAAATGCTATGTTGTGGTCCACACTCAGTTCCCACAGGCCTCTCCCTGGGTGTACATGGCTTTCTTCACTGAACAATAGGAACTGGTTTGAATCACCTCATTGTTCAAGAGAGCCATGTCCATCAGAATTGATCATCATATAGTATTGTTGTTGCCATGTATAATGTTCTCCTGGTTCTGCTGATTTCACTCAGCATCAGTTCATGTAAGTCTCTCCAGGCCTCTCTGAAATCATCCTGCTGGTCGTTTCTTACAGAACAATAATATTCCATAACATTCATATACCATAATTTATTCAGCCACTCTCCAATTGATGGGCATCTTTTCAATTTCCAGTTTCTTGCCACTACAAAAAGGGCTGCCACAAACATTCTTGCACATGTGGGGCCCTTTCCCTCCTTTAAAATCTCTTTGAGATATAGGCCCAGTAGAAACACTGCTAGGTCAAAGGATATGCACAGTTTGATAACTTTTTGAGCATAGTTCCAAATTAGAGCTTACATTCTTTAAACCCCTCCCAAATACATATTCAAACCATGGCTTCCGAGGGTCACAAAGATTACTGTTTGCTAGAATTGTACATTTGTAATCATTCCATGTTTTTGGAATATTTATGGTGGGGCCTCAGAAGTTAATTCCACTTTTCTCAGGTAGGTATAGAGAGCATGATTAATACTAAAAAGAGACTAAGATGCAGTAGTATGGAAAAAGGAAAGCCAGTCTCCAGCCATGCTTGACAATGATTGACAGTTACAACCCAACATCAGCTTTATTCTTTTTCAGTGTATTGAGAGCCACACAAGTTTAGAGTGGAAAGAAAGTCAATATTGTTTTTGGAGAAGCAGCAGCTTTGGTTTAATAGGCTGTTAATTCTGAAATACTTCCTCCTTGGTCTGTGTCCTTCATCCTTAGTTTTGCTCTTGAAACTGATCATATGTCATGTTCAGATCCAAACCAACAGAATAACTTTTAAATCATTAAAAAACTTTTAAGTTGTACCAGAAGCCTTAAGGTAAATTTGATGGACGGGTTTGATGAACAGAATCTTTAAGAATGAAGATGTAGGAGATGACAGCAAAGGTACCATCAGAAGTGAAGGTCACTCTAGGAGGCTGGGAGACTGATGTGAGAAAATGTTTTTTTTTTTTTTTTTTTGCTCTGTTGAATCCTAAGCAGAGAAAAACAGAACAGAAAGAAGACAAAAAGGCTTCTAAGAAAAATAACAACAACAACAACAAAAAAACAGTAAATCACTTGACATTGTCAGAATACTGTCAAGAGCAGAACTAGTATGTTGAAACCAAAACCAGTATAATGAAGATGACTACATATTGGAAAGAATTAAGCTACCTTAATTTCCATGTTAAGAGGCAAAAGCCAGGAAAAGATGGGGAGAGTTCTGTGAAGAATAAAAATCTGCACTGCTCACCTAGTAAATACTCATTTTCCTTACTTGACAATTCTGCTAAATCACATTACTGTGAATTTGTGACATATTCATCCCCCATGGTTAGTAATTAGTATAATTCGGCCAACTCACACACTAGTACTATTTACCCTGCATGCTTTTGTAACTACATTGTTGTTTTTTGACAGATTGAATGACATTTTCAAAGAGTTGTGATATTCACTGAGTTTCTTTGGCTATCCTGTGGATGTGTCTGTAATCATTTTAATGAAGATGCATTCTTGGCTCTTCCAATTTCATAATTTATGGGCCCAGCTGCACACTTCCCTTGTTCTATATTATTTAAAGGGTGACTGCATGCTGTAACTGCCACATGTTTGCGTGCTTTCTTGATCACTATATGTTTTTCATTTGCCAAATATTCTGATACAGGTACTTGCTAATCAGGCTGCAAATTTAACTGATCAAGATGATGGAAGTAATCTTTAGACCTGTGCCCAGTCTTTGATTGTACTATATTCTTTATTCTAAGTTATATTTTAGCTTTCATATTTCTCTTGGAGCAGCAGAAAGGGAGCAGTTTTAAATAATCAACCATCCACTGCAAATAGGCATGTTAAAATCTCTATAGACTATTTCAAAGGACAATTACTTCATTTTTTCTTATTCATGTGAAAGAAATAAAATAAGATCTAAATGTGTGTAATTTTCATTTTCTTGAATGAGGAACATTTTTGGTTCTGATTAATGATGAAGAAAGAAATTAGCAAGAAAGAAATTGTTCTTTTTAGGCATTTTATTTGAAAAATCTATAAGAATTATTGTCTGTAGGTGTGCATATTTATATATGCATATATGTCCATACACAACTGTGTGGATAGATAGATATAGTATACATATAACTACATTGCCTTTGTCTGGGCACATATTTCTGTGATTTCATTATTTTAGAGAAATCCCAGTAAGGAAACTCCCTCTACCAATACCAATCAATTAATCCTATATAATTACCCATATTACAGACTTTATTGGTACATTAAGAGCCAAAAGTGACATGTTTTGACTTTTTTCTATGTAGTATATAACTCATCCCAAGAATAGAAATTAAGAAAGCTAGATTTTAATTTAAAAATCAGGTCCTCTGACTCCATGTTCCCTGTTCTTAACACAACACTATGTTGTTTCAGTTGAGGCTTATGAGCCTTTTTAAATTTGAAGAAGACATAGTTGGAAGGCAGAATGTTTCCAAGAAACTAAAAAAGAGAAGCAGTTCATCATATCAAACCTCAAGTTTTTGAAAGGCTATCATGGAAAGGAGGTGCCAGATTTATTCTACTTGGTCCTGGAGATCACAACTAGGAGAAATGTGTAGAATTTCCATTAATGCACAGTTTTAGGTTTCATCTATGGAAAAAGAAAAAAAAATACAATCAGAGTTTTCCAGAGGTAACATGTGTTATCTCACAATGAGTGTCCACTCCTAACTAAAGATCTCCTTTCAAGGGTTAGATAGAGACCTCCTATTTGGTATGTGGTAGAAATGTTTCTTTTTAACCAGTTGGAAGAGAGTTCCTTTAAGGCTTCCTCCAATTTTTATATTGATTCAGTGATGATTATTATAGAGAAAAACATGGTATAAATATTATTTGATACAATGAATGGATATTTAACTGTCAGGAAGATCAAAACAAAATCTTAATGCAGATTAACACCTGCTTTGCAAGTGATATCATTACCATCACCATCATCATCATCAGGAGCATTTACATAAAACTAGCTGCTGGTTATTCAGCTAAATGATTTACAATAATTGTTTCATTTTATTTTAACAACAACTATGAAAGGTAGGTATTATTATTATTTTCCTTTCATAGATGAAGAAACGAGGCAAATGGAGTAGTAATTTGCCTAGCATCATACATATGATAATGTTGTGAGTCAGTATTTTAACTCAGATCTTCCTGACTCCAGATTGGCTATGATACTTAGATGTGAAAGATTGCACCCAGAATCACAGTCATTATGATTTAAACTCCAAACTTCATAATTCCGAATGGGTTCTTTATATAATAGTAGAAAACATTGCCTTTCACAGGAACCCATAGACAAATGGATTAATATTACCCTGTGATTTTATTGGTATTAAGAATTCTCCTTACTAATACAGGTTTACAACTTCCCTTCAGCTGAGAGTATCAGAGAGTTAGCTAAGAATAAGGTTATGCAGCCATATGTTGGAACAAGATTGGAACCCGATTATTTTCTGACTTTAAGTCCATGTCTTTATCCACAATTTTTCATATTATTTTTGTGTAATGCTCTATTTTTAAAGATAAGGCCTTTGTGAAATGCGATATAGACCTAGTGTAAAAGACATATAATATACAGCTAAAAATTTTTCACACTTAGCAAGCATAGACCTTTGAAGATTTTTTGTTTGTTGTCTATTTGTTTTGTTTGTTTTTAGTACTGGTTTAGTTTAGTTTTTTCTCAAATTACATGTAATGAATTTTTTAGCATTCATTTTCTTAAAATTTCAGTTCTAAATCATTTTCATCTTCCTTACCTTTCCTTAAAAAGACAAACAATTTGATATAAATTATACATTTGCAGTCATGTAAAACCTTTCCACATTAGCCATATTGCAATCAAAAATGAAGACAGAGCAAAAACCCAAGAATATTAAAAACATATACTTCAATCTACACTCAGACTCCATGTGTTATTTCTTTGGAGATGGATAGCATTTTTCATCCTAATCTCATTAGATCATTATATTACTGAGATTAGCAAAGTCATTCACTGTTCATCTTTATACAATATTAGTATTACTATGGACAATATTCTTTTGATTCTGATCATTTCATTTTGCATCACTTCCTGTAAGACTTTTCAGGTTCTGTTTCTGAAAGCATCATTCTCATCATTTCTTTTGGCACAATAGTATTCCATCATAATCATTTATTGCAACTTGCTCAACAATTTCCAAATTGATAAACATCCCTTCAATATCCAGTTCTTTGCCAATACAAAAAGAGTTGTGATAAACATTTTTGTACTTATAGGTTCTTTTTTTCTATGATCTCTTTGGAATACAGACCTACTAGTAGTATTGGGTAAGCATAGTTTTATATTCTTTTTGACAGATTTCTAGAGTGGTTAGATCAGTCCTAAACTCTGTCATTGAAGCATTGTTTTTATTATTATGATGTTCCAGTCCTGTTTTCCAATTCATTTTACAGATGAGCAACTGAGGCAAACAAGGTTAATGTACTTTCTCAGGGTTTGATCCATACGTCTTTTAGACAAAGTTAGGTGCAAGTGGATCTGTTGCCTCATGGACCTTTGACCATCTCTATTCCATAAGGTGCCAGATTCTAGTGAACCTGTGTCTTTTGTAGGAAGAAGAAAAGGAAGAAGTTGTAAAACTTCTTCAATTGTAGTAATTATAAAAAGGAGATAGATTGTCAGGCGGAATAGTAATTAGAATACACCCTATTTGATATCTGTGGGCAAGAGAACAACGAAATTACATTAAGATGACTTAAGTTTCATAAGGGAAACAAACAAAAACTTTCTACCAATTAATGGTAGAATGCCCTAACTGATGATGCAAAGAGTTTCCTGTTGTCATAGATCTTAAGTTGAAAGCTAACTGCCTATTGGGAAAATTATTGAAGGGTTTTATGGCTCAAAGGTAGTTTAATAATCTCCAAGGTACTTTTCAATTCAGAGACTCTTTGCTCCCACAGTATCATTTAATTCAGGGATCATGACCGCATCAGAGTACCATTTTGCCCATAATCTCTCTCAATTATTCTAGGATATAATGAACTTTTTCTTTTTTCAATTTCTTTTTTTTCAATTTTAATTAATGTTTTCCATTAATATCACCTTAATTTTCAAATTAATTTTTAAACATACATGCCCATTCCATGTCAGTAAGCTATTGCAACCAAGAACTTATAAAAGACTTGTTTAAAAAAAATTGAGCAAAACAAACCAAGACTTCAGTAGGACCTGACAATATATGTAATACACAATAATTGTCCTACTCCTCTCTAAAGAAAGAGGTAAGAGTCATTTTCTTTTTTCTTTATCAATATTGAACTTAATCTTTTTAAATGAACAAGTCTCTCTCTTTTCTCTGTGTGTGTGTATGTGTGTACATAAATGTGTGTATATATACACGTATATATATATACACATATGCATATACAAACAGTATTTTTTTCTTTTAATTTCTTGAAATAATTGTATATTTTTTCCCTGGTTTTCCTTACTTCAGTTTTCAATAGTTCATGTTTTCTGAAACTACTCTATATTCTTCATAGTTATAATGTCTTGTACAGCTGTTATATTTACATACATAATATGGCATTTTGTATTGTCATTTTAGTATTTCATGTATATAAATCTTGTACTATCCTTGAAGGCATGAGACACCTCATTTTTTTAATTGTATCCCTTTGATATTTTGTATAGCTGTATCTATTCTTAGATAGAATTGACATGGCAGCCTAGTGGTGAAAAATTGGATGCGGAGTCATGAGAACTGAGTTCCACTTTAAACTTGGCTATTACTCTCTGAGAAGAATTATTTTTCTTCTCTAAAAAATGAGGGTAACCCTCTTCCTAATTGTCTACTTCACAGTGCCATTTTCAACAAAGTATTATATAATTCTTCAAGGGTTAGAGAAATGTAAATATGAATTTCATTGATTATGATAGGATCATAGAATTAGAACTGAGATTGATCATCTAATCTAAGCCACTGCTAACCCATTTTATACAGAAAGACATTGAGACAGAGAGTGGCTAAATCATCCATCTATTAGCATACAAGCAGAGGAAGTATTAGAGTTTGAATTTAAATTTAGACCTAACTTCAAATACCATACTCTTTTCAATGCAAAATATTTACTCAATAACTAAAATTCTTTAAAGAGAGTGGTTATATGTATAACAACATATAATGTATATAATATATATTTAAATGTATCTGAGTAGTTTGTTTTTTTTTAATAAAGTTACTTCATTTTTTTTCACTTTCCCAATGGAGCCATTACCTCTTTATTTAACTAAATGGAAAAATGGTAGGAAAAGGCAGCATGCTAACAAAATTGCCTTTAAGAGTTGCATGTCTATGAATAATATTTTCTACTTGGAAAATGAAATCATGAATAAGCAGGAGTCTAGAGGCAGGAACTTGAGTATCAGTACTGATTCAAGTACATAATCTTGGGCAAATCATTTAATATCTCTGAGACTCAGTTTACTCATCTGGAAAATGAACTGATCCTAGTGGATTAAATCATCCCCAATGCACATTCTAGCTCCTATCCAAACTTACCTTAGCTTTTCTTTACCATGTACCAGAATTTTGTCTAGCATGAAAAGTTTGAACCCTGGATCTTTTTCCTCAGTCTGGGGTTCTCATTTGAAGAACTCCATTTCTGTTTCTGGGTGTGTGTGTGTGTGTGTGTGTGTGTGTGTGTGTGTGCTGTTTTGTGTG
>JAJPUD010020672.1:0-24266 GCA_023553655.1 Myrmecobius fasciatus | reverse complement strand
GAGTCCGACTAACCTGATATGAAGTTATCCAGAGAGCTGTGCCCAAATATTTCTGAGTTCGTTGACTTGAAGATCAGTTTGGAGGCTTATTTTATTGTTGATTTGAGAGAAGATCAGAGGAGAGGCAGAAAGTCACCTTTTCACTCCACCATCTTGGCTCCGCCCCCCGCTTCCTCTGCATATTTCTTTTAAACCTATTTCTTTGTACTATTGCTTTTCTAAAAACATAATTGCAACTCTTGTTTTTGATGATTTTGCTGAAAAATAAAATAATTTTAGTTCAACCTCTCACTTAAATTCTGGATCGATTTTTATATTTTAAGTGATTGTTGAGTTTTTGTTTAAATTGATTTTTATACCTTCTATTTTCTGAACCAGTTTATCCTATTCAGTTTCATAGATGTGATGTTAAAGTTAACATTTAAGACCATCAGTTCATGTTGTGATTTCTTTCTTTTTTTTTTTTTTTGATTACCCTAAAGCAGAAAGAGAAGAAATACCAAAAATAAGTTAGTACTAAGAATACATTATTTGTATTGTTTAAATCAAGCAGATCTTGGGTTTTTTCTCTTTCTTTTTCTGGAACTGAGAACTAAATCATTAGACATTGTATTCTTGTTGTTGTTGTTGTTGTTGTTTTTTGTTTGTTTGTTTGTTTGTTTTTTATTTCCTTTACCTGTATTCCACTTTCAAAACTAACCTTCTAAAGCTGGAGCTTATTTTGCTTGAGTTTATCCTTTATCCAATTCTACTTTCCCTCTTGATATTTATAAGAATTCAAGCTATTCTTTAATTGACAAATGAGCAAAGATTATGAACACATAATTTTCAGATGAAGAAATTTAAACCATTTCTATTTATGAAAAAATGCTCTAAATCATTATTGATTAGAGAAATGCAAATTAAGAGAACTTAGAGATGCCATTAAACACCTTTCAGATTGGCTAAGATGACAGGAAAAGATGTTGATGAATGTTGGAGTGGATGTGGAAAAACAGGGACACTAATACATTGCTGATGGAGTTGTGAACTGATCCAATCATTCTGGAGAGCAATTTGGAACTATGCCCAAAGAACTATCAAATTGTGCATACCCTTTGATCCAGCAGTTTCTCTACTGGGCCTTTATCCCAAAGAAATTTTAAAAAAAGGGGAAAGGACCCACATATACAAAAATGTTTGTAGCAGCCATTTTGTAGTGACAAGAAACTAGAAACTGAATGGATGCCCATCAGTTGGAGATTGGCTGAATAAGTTATGTTATATGAATGTTATAGAATGGTTTTGTTCTATAAGAAACAACCAGCAGGATGATTTCATAGAGGTCTGGAGAGACTTGTATGAACTGATGCTAAGTGAAGTGAATAGAACCAGGAGATCATTGTTCACAGCAAAAGCAAGATTATATGATGAGCAATTCTGATGGACGTGGGTCTTTTCAACAGTGAGGTGATTGAGGCCAGTTCTAATGGTCTTGTAATGAAGAGAGCCCTCTGCACCCAGAGAGAAGATTGTGGGAACTGAGTGTAGATCACAATATAGTATTTTCATCTTTTTTTTTAAATTTTTGTTTGCTTGCATTTTGTTTTCTTTCTTATTTTTTTCCTTTTTTATCTGATTTCTCTATGTATAGAAGAATTGCACATGCTTAACATATTACAGTGTAGGGGAAAGGATTAGGGGAAGGAAAGGAAAAAATTTGGATAACAAAGTTTTGTAAAGATGAATGTTGAAAATTATCTATGCATATGTTTTGAAAACGAAAAGCTTCAATCAAAAAATAGATGATGATTTAGTCAATTCATATGATTGATAATGTGACTATACTCAAAATTGTAGTAATTGGTATGGTTCAAAGTCAAAGAGTGTATTTAAGGTATCTATGTTTGGTCCTATGCCATTTAACATTTGTCTTCAAAAATTTTTATCAAATTTGGGAAAGCCAGCTAACAGGAAAGTTTTTAATTTTAGGATCTGAAAAGATCTCAGTGGCCTAAAACTTTAGCTTGGATCTAATAAAATAAAATTCAATATTGGAAAATGTAAAGTTTTATACATGGGTGTAAAAATTCTAATTCACAAGTATAAGATAGAAGATTCATGGTTAGAATATAGTTATTCTATTGAAAATATGGAAAGTTTTAGTGGATTATAAATTCAGGGTGAGTGATTTAGCAATGTGTTAGCCATTGGATTCCCTAAAGGTTTTAGTTTCCAGGAATAGGAAAGTAAGAGTCCCACTATAATCAGTTCTTATTAGACCTCATCTGGAGTGTTGTGCTAGATTTTTGACAGTACAATTTAAGGGCCCTGACAAACTGGAGAGTTTCCAGAGGGTAGAAATCAGAATAGTGAAGATACTTGAGTCCATGAAATGATGACTGATAAAGCAATATATTTAGACTGGAACAAAAAAGATTCAAGAGATACATTACAACTCTATTCAAGTAATTTAAGAATTGTCATGTGGGAAAATGATCAGACGTTATATTTGCACCTAGAAGGTTGTTCCAGGGGGAATGGGTATAAGTTGTAAAGAGAAAAAAATAGGTTTAATGTCAAACTGAAAACCAAACAAAACAAGCTTCCTAATAATTGGAGCTGTCCAATAGTGGGATGAGAAGAAGTGAAATGAGAACACCCTTGGAAGTCTTCAAGTAGAGGTTCCATTTGTTCTGAGAGTGTATTATAATAAGCATTCCTTTTTGTATGAGTTGAGTAGATGCCAGTCTAGTTCCTATCTCTTTCTTAAATTGTTTAATGTTGATCATAAAGATGATGATGAAGATGATGATGATGATGATGAAGATGTAAATAATGACATGGTATTTGCAATTCCTACCACAACTAAACCATGTTTCCATATTAAGTTTGTGATATTTTTCTTGAGTTTTTCATGTATTCCATTCTTTCTAGGTGGTCATACAACAATATTTCTTTTGCTTTTTGTTTTAATTATTTCTCCTACAAATTTCACATGCTTCTGCTTTATGGCCCATATTTATATAAACACACACACATGCACACAAACACACACACACACACACACACACACACACACACACACACATATATATATATACATATATATGGGACAATCACTCCCCCTAAAATATAATTTATACACATAGATATATAACCCTCATTTCCCCCTGAATTTCATTCTTACAATCTAATATTGGTACTTCAAGATCAACATGTTCAATATGTAAGTCTTCTTGTTTCTTTCCAAATTGTCAATTTTCCCCAAATTCTTCTTTCTGTTGATAACAGCAGTACTTTTGCTGTCTCTCAAGTTTGAAATTGTAATCATCCTTGAGTCTTCTTTCTCCCTTTCTTCACACTTCTCATCTAATAAACTGAAGAGTTTAAGCATTTCTACCTCCATAACTTTTCTCTCTCTCCTCATGTTTTTAATCACACCATGAGGCCTACCCTACCTTTAATGCAAGCTATTATAATAACTTTTTAATTTGTCCAATTTTATTTTAATTTGTTCTTAGTTTTTTTCTTCTTTTTTATTCAAATTCCACATGACTATGAAAATTATCTTACTATTTCCTTCCCCCCAACCGATCCCAGAGAAGGAATAACAACATTTCCTTGACTCCTATTATGTATAGACTATAATACAAATTCCTTCACAGTCTGACTTCAGCTAATTTCTACAATGCAATTTCATGTTAGCCTCTACTTGGAACTAGGGCTTCTTACCCTTGAAAAAAGAAGACTGTATGGTAAAAAAAAAATTGTCTATAATTTTTAAAGTTTTTCTTTAATTTTGGAGGAAGGTTATTTTGTTGAACTCCAGAGGACAGAACTATGTGCAACGAGTAAAAATTCTTGCTGGACAGATTTAAGCTTTATGAAAGCAATATCCTAGCAAATGATCATCCAAATGTTGGAATGTTCTGCATTAGCATATTGTGATTTCTTAAAAGAATTTTAGGTGACACACATATCAGAGGTATTGTAAAAGAGTTTTCTTTTTACAAATGGGTTTTGCCATTTTCCTTCAAAATTATGTGGCTATGAATACAGTTTATCTTGAATCATCTCTCTAGGACTCTTAGAAAATATTTTTTTAAGAATTACCATGGATTTTAATAATTAAAACAATGTGATTTCTTACATACATACACACAAATAGACAGCTTCTCTATGGAAAATGCAAGAGGAGAGAAAGGATGTTGAGAAGTATCCAAATAAGTAATCTTCTAGGAATCAGGAATCAGAATACTTTCTTTTCTCAACAATTGTACTGATATTTCCCCCTGTCAATCAAGCTCTGCCTTATCATTTGTTTCTTTAAATAATTTGTTTTTCTGAGTTTCTGACATCTTGATGTCATACCTACACTTTTAGGCAAAGCCTCTTTGTTACTCATATACTTGCTATACTCTTTCTATGTATCAAAGTCCCATCAACCCAATGATCCCTTTTTGTTATCCTGATTCATTTTGCTATAATCCACCTCTTCATCACTGTACACAGTCATGCTATCCATCGTGGCTTGATAACTCTTCACAGCTGTGGGAAATGCCAAAAAATCTTTATCTTGCTCCTTATCTTCATTTTTCTGTAGTGATTCCACACCTCCCAACCAGAAGAATCAGCAAACTTTTCATTGATGGGCTTGTTTAACTCCTTGGGAGATCCAGAACCTTTGGAAATGTTGATGGAATCATCATTCACTTTGGGCTTCTCAAAACAACTGTGTCATTTCTTTTTCTCTTCTCTTTCTTGTTTCTAACCTCTTTCCCTATTCTGCTCCTAGTTTCATTCTCTTTCTCCCCCCAGTTCTTGGTTTCAGTCCTACTCTCAGCCTTGTTCACGATATCACTCCCATTATTTTTCCACTGGAAGCTTAGTTGTTGATTGTATATAACCTCTAATGTCTTCAGAAATATTTATTTCAGCCTCCAGAGATTTCTTCTTTTCCAACACTATTTTGTCCTTTTTCTTCAGCTTCTTATTTTGGATTTCCTGCCACAAGTAGGAAAGATTCTGTGTCAGCTTTCTGATTATGATATCATTTAGAGTTAATGTATTCTGGGTCTCCATGATAGAACAATCGTCTTTGCTACAGATAACTATAATAAGGATATCTTCATAATCGAGGCTACCATTTTATTTCTTATTATGTTAAAGGCATGCACACTCTCACATGCAGGGTCTTTTTATTGTTGAGGAGGTAGATAAATAGATGAATAGGTAGGTAGGTAGATGGATAGATAGATAGATAGAATGAATAGGTATCTTTTATCAGTCCTAACTAGCTAACTATACACTCATAAGTATCAAAACAAATGGGGGATTATAGAAAGAAGAAAGAAATAGAAATTTAATTCAATAATGACTACTAGTGTAATACAGTTAATTCTCCCGTTTCAGTTTTACCAGGTGAGTTCCTAAATCTATGTCTCATTGACATGCTGTTATAGCACATGATAGAAGGTTTAAAAGAGTCATTCTACCAAAGATCAACTTTTGATAATATATTTAAATTACTTTGTACTTCACATGCTTTCAATTTTCCCCTATCCATTTACAATTGTCGTATTTTAAGTAGCCTTCAACTCTTCACATTTGTATACCACATCATCTCTAAGAATGACATCTTAATATGTTACTATGGAAACAAATTTGACATTAAAATATATTTATTACTAGGTCATTCATTGTGTATCTGGGAGAGAGCTTGAAAGAAAAAAAGATCAATATATTAAACTATCCTTGAGATACTGAATGGTGAATTACATTTCTTTAGAGGGATAGAAATAAAAGATATCATTGTGAACAAACAGAGTCAAGCTAGGTGTAAGCTTTCAAAATACACACACACAAGCAACATTCTCAAATGCAAGGATATATAAGGATATGCATGAGAGACATTAAGTTAGAATGGAAGTTATTTTATACCTTTTGTGTACTTATATAGAAACATGAACACAATACATTTTAAAAATATTTTTTCTAATTTTTAATATCTATATCTGGCCAAAATACCATGAAATTCCATTTTCAGTTTAGCACACACAATCTCTTATTTGTGGCATGAGAATCTGGACACAAGGCCTAAGAGAAAAAGAAAATAATAGTTATAACCTTATACACAATTCATATACTTTCGAAGGAAGGTGCTCCATTAAAATTCTGACTACATCAGAAATTTGGTTTCATTTAGTGCTTATACTATAATGTTGGTTTGGATAAGAAGTCTGAACAAAGAATGATTACTTTTAAAGAATTTAAATCAATCATTCAAAAACTGCATTTCCATTTCTGAAAATTAAAATGATACTTTAAAAAACAGTGACAGATCTATTTAAAATAAAGCATAGGCTAGATAATGATAATATAGAAAATGTGTAAGAGGAAAACAAAAATAAACCTGAAAAACTTTTCCTTTACAAATGCAGTGCAAAGATTGAGTGCCTTATGTAAGGTTACATTGCCTGAAGGTATCAGAGGTAAAAACCTAAAAGTTTTTTACTTTAAAGTTAGCTATCAACTATTACCTACTCTTTCCCTCAAAAGAACATGCATATAACGTCATGGCTCTTTGTGCCTCCAATTTGCTTTGTGTTTTTCTGGTCATTTCTCTTGAAACCAAATAAAATCCTAATGGATTTCTCTCTGAGATTGGAGGGATTGGAGATATGGAATACAAGAAATGGGGATTGGGTACTTAGCCTGGATTTCAGTTGTTTAGCTGTTTAATAAGACTTTCACCTGAATGTTCAGAACCTTCTACTGTCAACATGGGGTGTCTTTTGAGATTCAGAGTTGAAGGATATCAAAATGATAGCAATATTTAGCAAGCTTTAGAGCCATTATTATATTTTTAAGATGCATGTAACATGTAATTCATCTGTTCCAACCTACATACTATTTTATAGGTAAAAATATGGGAGAGAGTTTGTATAAACTGATTGCTCCAAATTCATATAACATATTGAAGTAACAGGATGTGCGACACAGCTATGTTCTTTTTTTGTCCTTTTTTAAAATTTTTATTAAAGCTTTTTATTTGCAAAGCATATGCATGGGTAAATTGTCTTTTTTTTTATTAAAGCATTTTATTTGTATAACATATGTATGGGTAGTTCCCCTACATTGATCTTTACAAAGCTTTCCATTACAAATTTTACCCCCAGTCCCTTCCCCTCCCCTAGATGGCAGGAAGTGCACTACATGTTAATAATGTTGAAATGCTTGAGAAGTTATGCAAGAAAAATCCTATCTACAAGAAAAAAAAAAAGAATCAGAGAAAGGCAACACAATGCAAGCAAATGTCAATAGAGATCATGAAAATGTTACGTTGTGGTCCATATTTCATTTCCCTCTCTCTGGGTGTATATGGTTTTCTTCAGTGAACAATTTGAACTGGTCCGAGACAATTCCTTGTTGCAGAGAGCCATGTCCATCAGAATTGACCATCATGTAATACTGTTGTTGCTGTGTATGATGATCTCCTGGTTCTGCTCGTTTCACTCAGCATCAGTTCATGCAAGTCCCTCCAGGCCTCTCTGAAATCGTCCTGCTGGTTGTTTCTTACAGAGCAATAATATTCCATAACATTCATATACCATAATTTATTCAGCCACTCTCCAATTGATGGGCATCCCTTCAGTTTCCAGTTTCTAGCCACTACAAAAAGGGCTGCCACAAACATTCTTGCACAGGTGGGTCCCTTTCCCTCCTCTAAGATCTCTTTGGGATATAGGCCCAGTAGAAACACTGCTGGGTCAAAGGGTATGCACAATTTGACAACTTTTTGAGCATAGCTCCAAATTGCTCTCCAGAATGGTTGGATCCGTTCACAGTTCCACCAACAATGTATTAGTGTGCATGGGTAAATTTTCAACACTGACCCTTGCAAAGCTTTCTCTTACAAATTTTTCCCTCCCACTCCCCATGCCCTCCCCTAGATGGCAGGAAGTCTAATACATGTTAATTATGTTAACATACTTGAAAAATCAAATATGTGTATACATATTTATACAGTTATCTTGCTGTACAAGAAAAATTGGATCTACAAGAAGAAAAAAATCTGAGAATAGAAACATGATGCAAGCAAACATCAATAGAGAGTAAACTGCTATGTTCTTACAAATCCATCTTTGTTATAGGATATGGATTAGAAATATTTGCAATATATATTTCTGAATTGTAAAAAAAATACATTGTTGATAAAATTTATATATTTTCATAGAAATAAAAATTTAATGTATAATTAATTTTGATTGAAGCTTTGTTAGTAAGGACAATGGATTAGGAAAACAATTTTGGCAGAGGGAATGAAAATAAAAAGTTATTTTATTATTTTCTTTCAATGTTTCAATTTTTAATAAAACTGCTTTTTTTTGTATACATCACTATTTACAGAAGGAAATGGGATATTATCAAGAGCAGAGAGAGATATGATACAAATTTAAAGATTCCAAGAGACAGGAAACTCAGATGTGGGTTGAGCCATTATTGGATAAATACTAAAAGACCACAAAGAATAAACCCAGAGTTCTATGAGCTCAGAGATGAGATCATAAACCATGGTTTACAACTATATTCAAAATTTTTATTTTTCTTTTATATTGGTCTGGAAATGGAGGTGAAAGGAAAAGAAACCATTTTATCCAGAAGGCATAATAATGTTGTGGAAGGAGTTGTAGGTAAATATGGAGTCAGACAGATCTGGGTACAAATGACCTGGCATCTGATACTAGCTGAATAACAATGGACAAAGCCCAATTCTCTGAACCTCAGTTTCGTTATCTGTAAAATGAGGATTTGAATATATATAGTAGTTACCTCATAGGCATATGGTAAGGAACAAATTAGATAACATATGTGGACATACATGTGGTTCATAAACATATCTGGTGTTAATATTACCTGTTCTCTTTCCCATTCAATTTTCTTTACAACAATTCTTTATGGAGATGAAAAGGAAACAATTGGAAAAATGCACAGGATGAGAAGGGAGGATGGCAAAAGCAATAGTGCAAAAGAAAGAGGGGGGAAAGAAGTATATTAAAGCAGAACTGGGGCTATTTTCATTTAACTCCTGTTTTGGCCCAAAATTTTATATGATTTGAAACATAAATGTGATTGAAGAAAAATGCTCCCTCAATGTTGCATTTGGTTACCAAGTTGCCCCGCTTATTTATTTAGTTAGCTCTGTAAATCTGTACTATTTGCAAAGGCCAGTTGCAAAAAAATTCTAGAATTATTTCATCAGCAAAGAGGATTTATTTTTGGAAATTAACAAAAACACAGAGACTAATGCTATTTATAATTTTGTAGTATTCAAAAGAATATTTAAAATGTATTCTACTTTGTGGAGATTGTATATTGTGGCAGTTGTGCACAATTCTTTTAATGTCATTATGTTTTTTTTTTCTTTTAATGGTTGTTTATATCCTTAATTTTCCACATACTGTACAAATCTCATTTTTATAAGGTTAATTACAATTAGTCAGACTAGGAGACCAGCATAGTTACTGTTGCAGAATTTTAACTGAATTATGATGAGTACTTCACATTATGTCTTTGAAATAACAGACAATTGAGTATATCTCCCATTGTCAGATTTGAAGCCTCAAACTTGCAAGTAATAAATTAAGAAATAATTAGATTATAAGGTACCACACTCCAATTTTATCCAGCAGCTACAGGATGACTCAATTGTTTTGGTCAATTATTTATTATGTTATATCAAAAAATTCAACCCAAGCCAAACCAATGCAAAAACAGTTGTTAAGTAGATTCCCATTTGTTTTTGTTGTTTTGTTAATTCTAGGAAAAGATTGTAAACTACATTTGATAGCTGCATTTTGATATCAAATCTTTAAGAATTCTCATTTAAGAATAAATTAAATTTTAAGCATATGTATATATATATATATGTGTGTGTGTGTGTGTGTGTGTGTGTGTGTGTGTGTGTGTGTATACATGTAATGTGGTCCTGAGTAACCGGGGATGGTTGGCAGAAAAAAGACTGAAGAACTGATAAGATTATTCTCCAAAGCATACAGGAAAGGATGCTGATAGGTATTACCTAAACTTCAAAGTCCCATCTACTGTGGAGGTCATGGGTAGCTCCATATTGTATCCAGGCAGAAATCCAAGTTATGTCAAACCCCTGAGATTAAATTGCCCAAATAAGTCTATCCAAGGCTTATGCCTTCTTTGCTGAATCCCTTTTTGGGTTATCCTGCCATGGGATCTGCCTCCTAGTGTCTTTTTCTTCATCCCTCCTCCCATGCTTCATGATGTTTTTCTTTTCATTCCCCCACCATAATACTTCATAGTATTTTTATTCTTACTCTATCCAAGCCCTTGTCTCCTGGTGCCTAACTATATGATCTCCCACTCTATTTAATCTTTACCATTCCTTCTGTCTATTATATCTCTTCATTTTCTCTATAACCTCTTCTCCTAAATAAACCTGCCTTTTGTCAAAGACAATGGCATTTTGAATTCTTCACATTACTTAACTCAACATTTGGTGCCTGAACCTCAACCTCAACAATTGATGCTGAACCTCAAACACATCATTTAGGAATAGAAATTGTTACCCTGATACATCACAGGTGTGTGCATATATAATGTGCATATGTATGTGTGTATATATACATATATATATATATATACATATACATAATAGGAAAAAATTTGCTTCCCAGAGAGTGATATTAATTTTAGTGACATATTATTTTCTTTCCCACTTACTTATAGGGATAGCTTTGTTAATGCACAGTTTTGGGTTACAGATTTTTCTTTGCAAAACATTTAAATATTCTCTTGTCATCCATTTAAGAAGAATCTATTAAATTTTTTCTATGTTAATCAACACAAATCTCCCCTTGGGGGAGAACTTTTCTTTTTGAAAAATTGTTACAAGGCAACAGTATAGAGAATGAAAATGCAAAATAACATAGCTAAAATATTAAGGTTGTAATTATATTTACCCCCCTCCTTAAAATTTAATATTTAAGAAATGTGATCCCAGGGATACTAGACTTTGCTCTAACAATCAATCTACTGCCAAAAACAAACAAACAAACAAACAAAAACCTCATGACTTCCAAATCAGCTCCTTTTTTTATAACCTGGTGCAAAGACATCAATTGGGAACTCCATTTTTGTTGTTGTTGCTATTCTTGTTGTTTGTTTTTAATTCTGCCTTTGCTAACATCTAGAGTGAACTCACAAAACACTTGATTAATTTGCATTCAGTATTCCTTTGCTTTTGGCCCCTATTATCAACCTTCAGTTATCCTTTCTCTCCCATCCCCTCAATAGTATCGGTTTCTATTCATTTATAACCAAAGAAGACCAAGGATATAAAATGATATCTGGTTATAAAAAGACCTGACACATTATATCAGCATTCCCACCCTTATCCTAGCATTCACAGTTTTTTAATGTATGCATACTATCAATACTTATATCTCATGTTCTTCCCTTCTCTAAATTCTAGGCAATTTGAAATATTCTTTCTTTCACAAATGTATCCCAGATTTTTAATTTCCATGTTTTTGTTCTCCCTGTCCCCTAACTTGTGTCAAGATGGTATAATACATAGAGAACTGAAATTGTGAACAGGAAAATCTGTTCAAGTTCAAATCATTGCTAACTTTCTAAAACTAGCAGCATGATCCTGTTCCTCATCTATAAAAGATGCTGGACTCAAGGGTTTCTAAGGTCCCTTCCAGATCTAAATATCTCTGATTTGATAGAACGCTCTTTCTTGACCTCTGTGACCTGTTTGAAAGCTGGCCATCTATATGTTGCTGTCTTGAGGCCTTCTAATAAAAAAAAAAAAAAAACATTGTACCAGATCTTATAAAGCTAGAAGGAACCTTACAAATCATTGAGTTCATGCTCTTTCTCCCTACAATTCCATTTTATAGATGAGGAAACAGATGCTGTGTCAAGCATATTCCTGAATGCCTTGTAAGTACTTTCTCATTTGATCCCCACAATGAGAAGTAGGTGCTCCTATTATTCTATTTTAAGGTGAAGGAATAGAGGTAGAGGTTAAATGACTTGCCCAAAATCATATAGCTAAAAAGAGATTGAGGCCCGATTTGAAGTCATTTTTTCCCTGACTCTTGAATGTCTTATTTCAGCAAGAGTAGAGGAAGAAGGTTCTGGGACTATCTAATGGTCAGTTTCAGGATATCCCCTACCACTCTATAAAATATTTGTCACTTCACCTCTTAATACGCAAAGAGAAATCTTTGAGACTCTAAGTTGCCCAGATGGCACTGATTTGGTAAAGGAAATGTCTGTCTTCTGGGAAATCATCATATCACAAGTATAGTATCTGGACATTACTATAAATATTATTATTAAAATAATTTTACAATTATATAACTCACTCTGCTCCTCCCAAAAGAGATCTTGGAAACATTGAAAGCATATTCATGCTTTCCTCAATATTGAACCCAATCTACAAGAACTCAGAACCCTGTTACATTGCTTACACAATAACTAAGTATATTTTATTTTAAGAGAATGGATAGTAAAAAGGAAAACATGCTAGATTTAGAATCAGGAGATGTGGATTGGAATCACAACTAAATTACTAAATGAATTAGGGCCTTAAAGTCTCAGTTTCCTCATCTATAAAATGAGAACAATAATATTCCTTCTACCCACATCACAGGACTGGTATGTAAAAGACACTAGATATATTAAAATGTTCTATAGTTGTACAAAGATTTTAGCCCTACTACTAATTTCTCTAAAATAAGCTCATCTTCATTATATTTTATTTATGCTAAATAAAAATATAAGAAATCTATCTTTTCCCAAACGGATACTGGCATTTATTTGTATTTTTTCTTTGCTTGTAAAATGTCTAATTCTTGAAAGTATTAGATGAAAGGATATGCACATTTGAACAGCCTAAGAGAATAAAATTATATTTTCACTATAGTAGATAGCATAATAGCTTCCCACCAATAACACTAGAGTATTTGGAAAACATTAAATTATTAACTAGCATGAGGAATTAAGTCCCCCAAGAGGCAGGAATGAAGCTTGATAAGTATAGTTAAGAAAATAAATGCCACATTTCTGGTTAATTGATGAATTAATTCAAATTCTATTCACTGAATCTCATATTTTACTATCTTCATTTACTTAAATTTATTTTAAAGACTGGGAGCTTCAATGAAGATTTTATTCTTTTAAAAAATAAATTTTTACAAAGGGAAATTTCCTTTAAAGATAAAGCAAGAATAAGCATACAAATGTTAAATAAGTCAAGTCCATACATATTCTTCCCTAAACTGTACTGGTATCTGAGTGAATTAGCAGTGGTCACAGTAAGATCATATCCAGTTGTTTACCCATTGGTAGATGAATCCTAGTTTCAGCTACCACTGGGTAGGGGTCCCAAAACTCACTTCATAAAGTTAATATTGCTCCTCATGACTTCAGTGTTGACCTGTCACTAGAAAGGAACCCCTAGGATGCTGGAGTGGTGGAGCACAGAACTTAGTCTTTGAATTCACAAGTTTCCATCCTTCATCTAAAGCAGAAAAGGACAAAGGCAGAAGTCATGATCTCAAATCTGTTTATCTAAGTCAAAGATTATTTGGGAAGAAGTCCCCAAGTCTTCTCCTCTTTTTTTCCCCTATAATCTAATCTTGACTAGATTCTTGTGAGTGAAGAAATCAATGACTATAATGAAGGGAGAATATGTCTGACTCTTTAAATTATATTACTCATTAGCAAAAACAAAATATATCATCATTATTTTCACTTCATCTTTCCCCATACCAGAAAACTTTTGATGTCAGTGTTAATTCTATACACTATAAACTTTAAAGTCCCTCCTGAAATATATGTACCAATTAAATGGGTACATTATCATAGGTTACAAGCTGTTTTCACACCTCTAAGTAACTTCTTTGACATTGCTGTTCCTCTTTTGTAAACCTACAGGACTTAGAAGGAGAGCAGAAAAATATTATTATAGCAGTTTGGCAATATGTAATAAGTATGGTTTTTCTTCAACTTGATTTTTTCCATCAAGTGTTGGCAACTTCACTTCTGGGAAAAAGGACCTTTGCCCACCTCCCATTGTAACTTTAACTCTAAAGGCCACTTTAAAAGTAATTAGACTAGCTGGAATGAAGCAGTTCAAAACAATTGAGATGGAAGAGGCCATAGACACTGCCAATCCCATCTTTGACCTTTCCGTATTGAGATTTTTCAGTGGAAGTTGTACTTTGGCAGAGTTGCTGATCAAAAGTCTTGTGGCTAGACACATGGGAACTGGGAAGTTAATTAGAGACAAGGAGGGCAACAGACATTTTCCCATTCTATCCTCTATAAGTCTATGGAGGGGTTATAGCTGTCCACTTTGTCTTCTGTTAAGTAACTTAGCTTATTGGATTATTTCTAATATTCAGAGATAAATACAGTATCATGTTTATGAAAGTTCTTTGAAAAATGGAAAGTTTCATTATACAAATACAACATAATTATATTAGCATGCTTATTTATATGAATATTCTATTTTTTAAAAGACATGTATGTTACATGGCCAGCAGCAAAGAGTAGATTCTCTTTTTTTCTGTTCTAAGACTGTCCTCTAAAACTTAGGAAAAATGATTCAATTGTCACTTTTTTTGCACTCTATGTTCAAATTAGAACAACTGAAACTCACCTCTCCATGGTGCTTCAGCTAATATTCTAATTTATATTCTGGGAGAAAATGTTAAAGCATTCTCCCTCAATTTAATTTTTTGACAGTGAATATTTATACTAAATTTAAATTAAGTGTAAAAGAGCAGATTGATAAGAACACCAAAAACCTTGTAGATCAACCAATAACACCAGCTGTCCAAATTATTCTACAGCATTGCAAAGGTTCCACTAAGCTGCATATTTATTGCTGGATATATTCCATCCATATGACGTACAAATTTGAGATTATACTTTTAAACATAATAAGATGGAGTTCTGCCATGTCTACTGGGTGATAAGTAAATGCATACACTACCAATTTGGTTAAAATCTTAGGCCATGGTTTTTAGGGACTTTGAAAAAAAATCAATTACCTGTAATTACCAAAAAGCACAACATAGTCCTTACATAATTCTTTAACCTTAAAAGTATTTATGAACCACTTACCACTCTCACAAAGAGTCGCAGTTCGGTGGGAAGAGTAATGATAATCTATGTTTAACTGTATGTATGCATTTATAAGATCCTGCTTAGTCAAAAGGCTAATTAGAATATTCATACTTAAAAAACAACAATGGCACAGTTAATACTTACTTAGAAATCATTGAGGTAGTTATTAATTTGTTTTCATATGACACCCAGGCATTTTGGTCACAAAATATCTGAATCATTTTGATTAATATGGCACTTATTGCAAATACACTGTTCTTTGGCATATAGAGTAGAAAGAACATCTCTTACTCAATTGTAATAAGGCTAATCTGATTTAATAAAAAGAGCATATTTGAAATTAAATCGTTTTCTTATTTTAAAATACATACAATTCAAAGTGCTCTGATAAAATGTTGTATAGCAAAGCTCATTTTAAGAATGTAGATCAAAATTATATGCATCTAACACTATTTTTATCGTACAGGCAGCTATTTGTCCTGGGTGTCAGAGAATGAAGGAACATATTTTATTCTAATAGCTTAAACATAAATTTTCATTTGTATTTTCTCTTCATTTTATTTAATTCTATAACTATTCAGTGCCCAATAGGTGCAAGACTCTGCTAAGTATTGATATAATAAATAAGGAAAAAAAAAACCTAGTACTCTTTGACCTCAATGTTTATGTTCTACAAAGATAATATGGGGGATGGGGATAGGGAGGAGAGTTTGCTAAGCAAAGATAGAGATTTTTAGCTTAACTTTTTTTTGGAATGATTATATTTCACGATGAGAATAAACTAAATTCATGAGGTTTTACTGTATTTATCCTCAAATAGCTATTGGTAAAGGAACTAGATTTCTTAGTCTGGCAACTACATGTCAATTTTTGAAGAGACACTCGCCGTTTGTCCCCTGTGCATGGTAGTCTGATGCCAATCTCCTTTTGTCCAGCATTGCTGTGGAGAGAGTTACACAGAGCTGCTTGGTTTTCTCCTTGGATTTTTTCCACTTTCCAGTTCAAGATTTTGTCTATTTCTAGAAGTTCTCAAGTTCAATGTAACTCCTTGGTTGCCCACGTCTGCTTGTTTAATTTGGGAATTCTTAGTCAAATCTGTTAAACATTGTATTTTTTTTTTGATTGCTTCTTTCTCAAATCAGTATTGGTACTTTATAGGGGTTTTTAAAATGTGTTTTTTTTTTACCTGTCCCTTCTAAATGGCTATGTCTTTTCTTAATAATACTGCCATTTCTGTCTTTTTTTGTTTACTTTCCTCACATACGCAGATAAGTCATAATAAAGATTTTGTCCTGTTGCCTTCTCTTTATGGACTTCATGGATACTCATTTAGCATGTACAGAATATAGGTTTGTCTCTCTAGCCCACAGTGATGAAGGTGGTACTGTTTATTTGTAGTTACAATTGTTCTTTTGTCTTTCCTTGTTATTTCAATTGCTGACAAGATATCATTTAGAGATTTTCAAGTTAGCAAATCAGCATTTTTATATCTGTTCTCTGTACCTTGTGACCTTATTCACTAGAATAAGTTGCCAGGTTAGAATGATTCTCTCTTTATTGGCCTTTGATTGAGTTGGCTATTCCCTGGGTTTCTCAACCTGTGTACTCAGATAAATACACGTTTAATGGAACAGTAGACGGTATTTGGCACATATTATGATTATTGCTGTTCCTGTTCATGCCATTTTTATTGCTATAGACTTTTGACTTATAATAATAATAACAAAATTAACAGAAGCCAGAGCTGTGACTAGAAAATATGTGTGTATTTGTGTGTGTGTGTGTGTGTGTGTGTGTGTGTGTGTGTAACGTGTCTGTGTGTTTATGTCCCTGTGCACAGCTGTTGCCAAGTCTGTGGTATAATACAGAATTCAGTCCTTTCCCAAAAATGGGTTGATGAAGTCTTTGCCAAAGGCACCAAGTGTCCACAAAAGCATCTTAACTCCTTTTTTGTAAAACAGTTTTTTATTTGATAAGAGAAAAGAGGAAGAGGGATGTGAAGCTGCTGGGGAAATTTAGCAAACTAAAACCCAATTACCGGTTTTAATCAGCAAGGAATTACCATCATCTTAATAAGTTGGAAGGCATAGTGAAGTAATCAGTGATAATTTTTAAAAGCATCTTTAATGATGTAACCTATCATTTAGGTCAGGAACTTGTACATTGTAGGTATTTGTTAAATATTTTTGACTTGACTTCTGTTGAATTCTAAAAGAGTTATTCAATGAATATGAAAATGGGTTAAATGTGAAAATGAAAAACTACTAAAAGGTCCAGAACTTTTAAAAAATAGATTTGATTGATATCACTTGTCTTTGTATCACTTTGATTTACCTCATGTATACTTCCTCCTACTCCTTTTCAGTATTATCCTTTAAAACAGTGATTTTTTTAAGAGAGGAGTAAAAAAATTTTTTTAATGTAAAACATCTACACTCTAAAAAAGTACAATGTTATATGGAAGGTTCCATACCTGTGAATCCCCCAGTCTCTAAAAAGGAGTATGGGGAGTTATCTTCTCAAACCTTTTTTGGGGGGAGGGGAACAAAATTTGGTCTTTATAATTTTGCATTATTAAGTTTCAATTGTTTTCTGGTTCTTTTGTTTTATTGTGAGTGCTACTTTCCTCCCCATATTTACTTCGCTTTGTGTCAGTTCACATCTTATCCAAAGATGATCTTTCCTAAAATGTTTATCATACTTTTAGTTTGTTACAGCACAATAATATTCTGTGATGTTTATATGTCCCAATTTGCTTTGCCATTCCCTAATTAATGGGCATCTATTAAGTGTCTAGTCTTAGTGTTATTTTTAAAATGTTGATATATATGAAGTAAATATAAATATAAAGATATAGCCAATGGCTTACTTAAGGTACATTAGTCATTTCATTTATATAACTCAAAATTTCTTCCCAGAGTGAGTGAACCACTACACAACTCAGCTATACTGCATTTACATTCTGCTCTTTCCACAACAATCTCCCAGATTGACTATTTCCATCTTTAACCATCTTTGCCAATTTGCTGAGTGTGAAATACAACTACAGACTTGACTTAATTTGCATTGTTCTTATTGGTGATTTGAGATATTATTTTATACCATTATAGCTTATGATTATTCTTTAGAAAACAATCTGTTCATATCCTTTGATTATATTTCCACCAGGAGATGGCTTTGGGCTTTATCTATTAGTTGTATATCTCTGTCTACTATTAAACCCTTATCAGAGATATTTTGCATGAAGATTTTTTCCCCCATTCATTCACTTCCCTTTTGCTAGATACATTAATCAACTTGATGGACCTACCTCTTTTCCACAATGAGGTGATTCAAGACAATTCCAATAGACTTGTGAGAGAAAGTGCCATCAATATCCAGAGAGAAGTATGGAGACTGAATGTGGGTCAAAACATGATATTTTCACTTTTATTGTTGTTGCTGTTTGCTTATTTGTTTTTTTTTCTTTCCTGTGTTTTTTATTCTTTTGATCTGCTTTTTTATGTGTTTGCAATATGACAAATATGAAAATATGTTTAGGAAAATTGCAAATATTTAACCTATATCAGATTGCTTGCTGTCTTGGGGAGGAGAAAGGGAAAAAGGTGGGAGAAAAATTTGGAACACAAGATTTTGCAAAAATGAATGTTGAGATCTATCTTTGAATATATTTGAAAAAGTAAAATCATATATATAAAGAAGAATTCACCCCCTACACAAAGCACAAAAAGGGGGGACAGCTAGGTGGCACAGTGGATAGATTACCAGCCCTGAAGTCAAGAGGACCTAAGTTCAAATGTGGCCTCAGATACTTAACACTTCCTAGCTGTGTGACCCTGGGCAAGTCACTCAACTCTAATTGTCTCAGGAAAAAAAAAAGTATAGGAGCAGTGCAGATTTTATAGACAATTTAATGGTATGTCTACATTGGAGAAATTATGTTGGGATTGATATAGTAAGGCAAATTTCCCTTCCTATCAAAAACCAAGAGAGATTAACAATTTAGTAGCATATTTTTCCAATAAAAATAATGAATTTATTTATTTCAAGAAAACACAAAATTATTATGAAGAATAATAATTTCTTTCAGTTTCATAGATGTATTTCAACTCTGGAAATTATCAGTTTAGCATAAAATTACCTTTTGTGAAAGAGAAACATTGATTAGCTGAAAATTATCTAGAAAAGAATAGTATGGAGATAAATAGCCATATGAAAATTGAAAGAAGGAACTCTCCTAAATGATCAGTAACAAGTACTTATTAAGACATGCTATGTTGCAGGTACCATATTAGGTGCTGAAGATACAAATATAGAGATTATAACATTCCCTGTCTCAAAGAGCTTATATTCTATTAGGAGAGACAACAAATGCACACATAATTACATGCATGCGTACATACAATCACATATATAAATATATGTCAATATATATGTCAGGGAATATAAAGTTCTCACACAATATATACAAAAGCAAAGTAAATATAAAGTAATTAAATATAAATTCAGAGACAAAGAATACTGAGAATTTTAAAGATCCACAAAATATGTATGTACAAGGTAGCTTGAATAAAGTAAGAGGATTTTATTTTTCAAAAAAAGGAAATGAGGAGTATTTTCCAAGCCTGAGGATAACCAGTTCAAAACCAAAGAGACAAAGGATATAGTAATATATGCAAGTGGCAGAGAGTTGACTTGTCTGCCTGGGTCTTCAAGTGCAAGAAAGGAGGTCATGTATAATGAGTCTAGAAAGATGAATTGGGGACCGATTATGAAGGGTTTTGAAAGTTTATAATTTATTCTAGAACAAACAGTGAAACACTAGAGTACATAGTGTTAGGGAATAATGTGATCAGATTGCTTTTAAAATGATTCGTTGGTAGCTGTTTGTAGAATGGGGAAAGATTTCACACAGGAAGATCCATTAGAAGGTCATTGTGGTAGTCTAAGTCGTTTTATAATGAGGATCCAGACTAAAGTGGTGTCAAGGTTACTAAAGAGAAGGGATGAGAAGTAAAAAATGTCATAGAGGTAGAAATAACAAAGTTTAGTAATTGATTGGATGTTTGAAATGAGAGTAATATTGAAGAGAAGAGAAGAGAAAAAAAGGGAAGAAAAGAGAAGGGAAGGAAAGAGAACTGAATAGAATAGTGATTTAGAAAGGACTTTATACCCGTTTTCAAGTATTTTAAGTGGAAGGAGAAGGAACAGTGGGAATAAGTTGCCAAACAACATAAATTTGGGCTTGGTCAGAAGGTAGACTCTCACATAATTAAAGCTATCCAAAAATCAGAATGGGCTATCTTGGGATACATAGTAGAAGTGCACAATAGAAGCCAAAAAAAATTGGAAGACAATAAAATCTCCAAGTAACTACAGATATCTTAGTACTGAGACTAAGTTGTACTTTTTTCCACAACTAATTACATAAATTTTCATTGGGAAGGGGTTAGAATTGATTATCTCTTTATTTTCTTGTATAATTTACCTTGATATCTTGCCTTAACTAAGTACTTTGCTTTCTGATTAATGGCAGCTAGGTAGCACAGTGAATAGAGTTCTGGAGTCAGGAAGACCTAAGTTCAATTCTGCCCTTAGACACTACTTTTGTGATGTTGGGCATGTAATTTAACCTTGTTTGCTTTAGTTTTCTAATCTATAACATAATTTTCAAAGGTGATGACAAACTATTGCAATAATTTTGTTAAGAAAACCTCCAATGGAGTCATGAAGTATAAGAAAGAGCTGAAACAAACCACAAAAAATTGATTTGGTGCTCTTTGCCACAATATAAATAGAAGGTTATACTGATAGGGACTTATCATGATTTGCAAAATTAATGATACCTCATACCAAAATTTGTGGAAAGTAATAAGAAGGTCTAGAACCAATGTATTTAGGAGAACCTTTATTATATTGATACAGCATCTTGAGTCACAAATATGTACCCAGTGAAATAAAGAGTTTTACATTAGATATTAATTGGCACATGTGTTCTCAGAGGGTATTTCCCTTGTCAAACTGCCTTGCTCTTTTTCTCAAGCTTCCACCACTTGTAACTAACTATGATGGCCATATTATGGCTATGGGTACCAGGAATGCCTTTCATAAGGCATGTAGTAATGAAAAGCTTCATTAAGCCTATATTCTCTATATATCTATATTCTCTTGCCCCTTCAAACAAATGAGGGCAATTTTGTTTGCATCTCTTTCTAGGGGTCATAATTACATAGCAGTCAACTTTATTTTAATGTTGTTGTTGTTTACATTATTAATACCTTCACTTTTACTTAATAAAAATAATGATCAGTACTCCTTGTTTATGATCATAGAATTTTAATGTTGCAAAGGAGCAAAAAGGTGATTTCATCTGACCTAGTTCAAGAACACTTTCTGCTATTTCAAATATGTTTATTTCAGGCAATATTGAAAGTTATTGAATTAAGGAACCGATATGCTCTTCACCTTGATAAGCTCAGTAGCTCCCTATCACCTCCAATATTAAATATAGAATCCTTTGGTTGGTGTTCAGTTTTCTTATATTATTTCCATCCTCTTATCTTGTGCAATCTGACTTCTTTGCTTTTTTTTTCAATCTGGGCCTTTTTATTGGCTTCCCACCATATTTCTTCCTTTCCTCATATCCATCTCTTGGCTTCCATAACTTCCTTCAAGTCCCAACAACCAGAATTTGCCTTTGTTGATTATCTCAAATTTATTCTTAATATACCTTGTTTGAATATAATTGTTTTCATGTCATCTCCCCTAAAATGCTCTTTGAGAGCACTGTCTTTTGCCTTTCTTTGTATCCCCCAATATTTAGCACAGAGCCAATCCAGAATGGTCACCTCATAAATATTTATTGGCTACCTACTTCTTGGAGTAAGCCACTCCATTTTAGAATAACTCTGATTGTTAGAAAATGATTTTTATATTAAAATCAATATCTGCATTCCTATTAATTTGAATGTTCTACTTATCACCTCTGATCCTATTCATAATAAAGATAAGCTCTAGTTCTGTGACACTATTTCAAATGTTTGAAATATGTGAACACAATTACCTGGCCTTCTCTTCAGAAATGTCTTCTAAATTTCTATCCTCATTTATTTATGTTCTCACAACATGTAAGTTGTATACCTTTATGTTATACTCCTTACTTTCCTTTTGATACATTTTGTATACTTTTTATGTAATAATCCTTACCTTTCTTTTGACACATTTTTACCTCATAGTCTTATTAAAATGGAATGATCAAAATTGAATTCAATATGGGGCAGCTAGGTGGCACAGTGGATAGAGCACCAGCACTGAAGTGAGGAGGACCTGAGTTCAAATCTGGTCTCAGACACTTCCTAGCTGTGTGACCCTGGGCAAGTCACTTAACCCCAATTGCCTTAGCAAAAAGCAAAAAAAAAAAAAAAATTGAATTCAATACTTTAAGTAAAATCTAGCCCAATTTCACAAATCATCTCTTTAATAATGCATTTTAGCATTTTTCCATGGATGAATCAGTCTACATTTCCTGGAATTTTCTTTTTTTCCCTCCAAAATTATCTCCAGTCTTATATCTTTCCAGTTTACTATTTGAAATCTCACGGACAGTAATTCCACTATATTCTTTGCAATTTTTTGTTTAGTCTGCTCTTCTCATTTGTTTTTGCTTCAGACCAGAAACCTTAAACTCATTTAAAGTAGTGTGTTGCTTTCTTATCATATCTACCAGTATTGGGCTTTTAATGTGTTTCTTATTCAAAGAAAAAACATCAAGGTTATAAGCTAATTGAAAGATAATCAGAAGCTGAGTTTGGCAATAAAATGCATGTTTATAACAAGATCACATAATTATTTTGATATCTGCCATTATTTATGGTGAGAGATGCAGAGATGAAGAAAGACTTACTGAAAGATTAGCAAAGAAAATAGTTGACCTTGGAGTCAGGAAAACCTTCATTCAAATTCTGCCTTGGGGCCAAGGTATTGGGGGCGGAGTGAAAAGGTGACTTTCTGCCTCTCCTCCAATCCTCTCTCAAATCAACAATAAAATAAGCCTCTGAACTGATCTTCAAGTCAACAAACTCAGAAATATTTGGGCACGGTTCGCTGGATAACTTCATATCAGGTTAGTCGGACTCAGACAGAGAGATAAATAGACGACCCCTGTGTAGGCCTGAAGTGAGGGTGGGACTCAGCTCAGCTCAACGTGGCAAAAATTCCAAACTCCAAACTCCAAATTCCAAACACCTGGAGTTTATCTGAGGCACTCGGGACACTCTGCCCTGATTGGGGGCAGGTGTTCTGGCAGACTTGCCTTGTTTAAGGAGTAATTTGGACTTAGTCCTAGCCCCCACTGGCCCAGCACCTTAAGTCAACTCACCGAAGTGCCCCAGGGCAAAGCTTTTTCAGCCAATGTTTTTTTTTTTCCCTACCTTAAAGACATATCCACGCTGTCTAAAAAAAATGATGAAGAAGCAAAAGAGAGCTCTCACCATAGACAGCTTTTATCAAGGCAAAGAAACGACCCCAGATCCAGAGGTTCCTTTAGACAAAAATCCAGAGAAAATCAGCAAGGACCATCACTGGTCACCTTTTCAAAAGGCCTTTCTGGAAGATTGCATAAAGAACCTCAAAAGAGAGCTGGAGGATAAATGGGAAAATAAACTGAAATCAGTGCAAGAAGGATACAGTATCTTGCAAGAAGGATATGATGCCCTGCAAAAGAGATATGAAAAAGATACCAATTTATTAAAAAATAAATTTAGTGAAGTGGAAAAAGAGTGCAATGAACAAATTGGCCAGTTACAAAAGGAGCTTAAAAAGGTAACTGAAGAAAACAACACTTTAAAAATAAGAATTGAACAAATGCAAGTGAATGACTCACTAAGACTTGAAGAATCAGTCAAACAAAAACAAAAAAATGAAAAATTAGAAGAAAATATGAAATATCTCCTAGGAAAAACAACTGACTGGGAAAATAGATCTAGGAGAGACAATCTAAGGATTATTGGACTTCCTGAAAGCCATGATGAAAAAAAGAATCTAAACACTATCTTCCAGGAAATCCTGAAAGAAAACTGCCCTGAGATTGTAGAATCAAAGGGCAA
>JAJPUD010020671.1:0-24267 GCA_023553655.1 Myrmecobius fasciatus | reverse complement strand
CTCTCTGGATCTACTTTGAGTATAGAGTTGGCACCTCCTTGGGCCCCACTCAGACAAACACAGCACAGCCAGGCAACAAATCCCGAGGGACCCCCGTGTCCAGCTGATCTCAGCCACATGGGGGGGGCGAGGACAACTTATGCTCGTCGAGGCCCTAGGGCCTTCCTCAGCCGGGGCTACACCTGCAGAGAGGGGGAAAGCAGGCGCCTGGCTCAGACACAGCTCTGCCCTCCAAGTCATCCTGGAGCTGGAGGAATGGGGAACTTATGGTTGCTCTGCCAGTGCCTTCAGGCCTCCTGGGTGGGGGAGAAGGGAAGCTGCTGAGGACATTCCTTACCTTGTGGACCTGAGGCGGCAACTCATCCTCAGAGCCCTCCTCTGGCACCGGCTCAGGGTGCCGTGACGCTGACTGCCCATCCTCTGCCCATCCTCCAAGGGGGAGACGGGAGAAGTGAGAGGGAGCCCGGGGTGCAGGGCCTGAATCTAGAGAAGAGAACCCCAGCCAGTCAAGGTGCTGCAAGCAGTGGGCAGGCGTGGGGCTGCCCAGCCTCTGTGGGGTGCACTGCTCTCATGTGGGAAGGAACTAGTGTATGAGTTGTCACCCCAGGATTGAGATTTTACATAAAGAGGCTGACGCAGTCATCGACCTGCTCCTCCTCTCGGGATGCCCCAGTTGTCTTGTTCCCACAAGCCTCTCCTCCCTCCATGGGCCTCATCCTCACCAGTGATCCCCCCATAGCGCCGCTGGAAGGCCCCCTGAAGAGCAGTGGTTTCTGGGGCTCCGGGCCGAGGAGCCGCACAAGGGTAGCTGGCAGAGCGAGGGAGGCTGGGAGGCGCCCGAGAGCCCTCGGCTCCCTCTTCAGGGGCGCTCTCACCACTTTCGTCACTCTCCCGTCGGTGCCACACGTGCCGCTCTGGTTCTGCCTGTGCTTGCTGTTTGTGCAACTGTGGGCATCGAGAGGCTCAGGCAGCATGGCATTGGAGAAAACACCCCTCCCAACAAGCCTGGTGTTGCCAAGTTTGCCATTCCCCGGACTAGCTGTTTCCAGCCCCCGCCCCCCTGCATTCCCTCCTGCCCTAGGCTTCCCACCCTGTGCCCCAAATCCCAGCCCACTAACCTGGTGCATGTAGAGGGCATGAAGGCTCATCTCTGTGGAAGCATACTCAGATAGCACGAGGCTCTGCAGCTGCCCCTCCCACACGCTGCTTCCAGAACTGGCTGTCCGGGCATCCACCCTGTCCCCATATCCCCAGAACACAGCTCTATCACTAGAGCCGCAGGATCTGCTTCTCCAAAGCAGTGCCCTCTATGCTCCTGCTGTTCCTTCCTCCGGAGACCCAGACCAAGCCCCTAGAGTTGGTGCCCTCCCTCGCTGCCTTCCCCCCTGCTGCTCCTCACCCTGAGCCACTCAGAGTGCCAGGCGCTCGGGCTGTGGGGGCCTGGCTCGGCTGCAGTGGGGAGAAAGACCGAAGGGCAGAGGCAACTTCAGCCCGGTGCCTGGAGCCCTGCAGCTCCCGGGGCAGTGGGGGTCCTCGGCATGACGAACCCGCCACCACGTTCGCAATCAGGCTTAGTGGCTGCAAAAAAGAGGAGGAGTCAGAAGACTATTGTCCAAGGTTCTCCTCCCTAAAAGGAGGGAAGGTGTTCGAGCTCGAATCTTGCCCCCAACTCCATACCTCGGGGTCCTGAGGCCCCATGTCTGAACAACGAAGGTTGGCCTGGATGGGGCTCTGGTGCCACATGCACCGTCCAGGGCCCATCATAGGGCACAGGCCACCACACTGGGGCTTTATCTCCTGTCTGAACCCCTGAACCCCAGCCTTCTTATCCTCAAGACATACCTCTGACTCAGACTGTAAGGACTGGATAGAAGTGAAAAGAGCATTTTCAGGAAGGGGTCCCCCTGAAGGGACCCCAGCTGCAGCTCCATCTCGCTGAACTTGTTCCTTGAGGAAACCCAGGAAGGCTGTGCTCTCACGAGGTGGCTGCCAGCCAGGATTAGTGATGGCAAAGTGCATAAGCGACAGTTCTGTCTTCCCATCCTCTGCCTGCTGGTAAACTGAGGCCTCTGTCTGGCCCCCAGACATCCACTGCAGATGGAGGAAATGGTGAATTAGAGAATCTGTGGACTCCTGCCCTCATCCCTGCTGTGATAGTCCTCCCCCTACTCCATGGGCAGCCAAATCAGTGGCTCTGTAACGCCGGGGGTGGGGGGAAGGGCCACATGGGACGGAACAATGACGGGGATATCCATGGGCACTGGATCACCTGAGGATGACCGTGCTGTCGAACATCCATCTGAGCAAAAGAGCAGGTGTCCCCAACGCCAACAACTTCCACAGTGAAGTTTCGGAAGAAGTCGATTATTTCCAGGGCACGTGGGCGCAAGCAGAAGATTAAGATGAGGGGTGTGACGATGGGACTCAGCAACTCTTCCACAATGAATACCTGAAGAGGAAGGGACTGGGGATCAGGGAGCCACAAAGGCTTCAGCCTCCACATGCTCTTCCCCTGGCTGCCATCACAGCCCTAACCTCAGCCCTGCTCACCGCCTTATACTGAAAGAGCTGGGCAAACTCGTCCCGAGTCTGAGAGCGGTGGGCATTCCCCTGCCAGTGGTCAGGCATGTAGTGGATGTGGGCCAGGATCACTCGCAGCAGCTGCTCGGGGCAGAAGACCATGTGCTGATCAGGTATGAAGGACCTGCAAGAGACGGCGTCCTGGTGATGGATCCCTCCCGGCCAGCCCATCCTTCTGCAGCCACCTCTGCTTCCATCTCCTCCCTCCGTCCTGCACTCCTGCTCACCTACAGACGGTGACGGCCACCCCCAGGAGGGTGACGGTCGTGAGCACGTGCTCCACGGCCAGCACGTCCTCGTCATAGATGGTGAGGGCGATGAGCACCGCCAGGATGGAACCAGCAAAGAAGGCGCCGTTCTTGGCCAGCAGCGTGAGCAGGGGAGAAAGGAAGCAGTTCATGTACTTGGAGGCTGGCTTGTAGCCCCGGTTGAGGCGCGACTGCAGCTCGTGCTCCAGCTCGTTGAAGTGCCGAAGGTAGCACCGGCCGTAGAGAGACCAGCAGCGGGCGCCCAGGGCCCCCGGCTCCCTTTTCAGCACCTCCGTGTAGCTGAAAAAGGCGTAGAGAATCTGCCAGATTAGGATGAGGGGGCAGAGCAGGAAGTTGGCGATGCCAATCCAGAGGATGCGGGTGCTGAGGCGCTGGGCCAGCTCCAGACGCTGACCACCACGCTTGTACTCGGCCTTCAGGCTCCATTCATTAAGAAACAGGGAGCCGGGTCCCCAAAACAGAATGAGCTCAAAGTTGTACTTGAGGCCACGCGTGAAGAAGACAGCTTCTCCCAGGCCCGGCAGCCGGAAACGCAGCGGCAAGAGGGACTTGTTGACGAGCGCCACCATGTAGTTTTGGAAGCGTAAGATGCGGTGGTAGATGTCGAGCTCCGTCAACTCCCGCTTGTGGATGCAGATCTGGTGCTCCTTCTGCGTCTGCACGATCCGCGCCTGCACCTCTTGCCAGGTGCAGTACGGAAGTGTGGACTGAAAAAGCCACGGCCCCGGAAGCTGAGCTCTCTGTTCCCTCTCACCATCTTCCCATGCTCCCCTCTCCCAGTCCGTCTTACCATAGGGATACGCAGCGCCTGGAGGTAGAAGGAATGGATTTCCCAGTAGCAGCAAACATTGTAGATGAACTTGATGAGTCGGTGGATCCAGAAGACGCCGGCAATAACCAAGATGGAGATAAGGGAACCGTTCTCTTGGATCCTGGTGGGGAAGGGGATGGGAATGGAGCACCTTGGCCCAGCTGCCTGCCTGCCCCTGAAGGCCATTCTGCAAGCCTGTCACTGCGTCTGACCATTTGTTCCATACTAGCATCCTACGTGCTACCACTCCCCAACTGATTGTATGGCAGTAGCCAATGTAGCCACAAGTTTTAGCCTTGATGTGCACAGACCTGCCTTAAGGAAAATAATCATAACGTGCTGAAGAACAAGTGCCAACTTTATAATTACAGGAGAAAGCAAAACACTACACCATAGGCTGACATTTAAACTTAAACTTCTCTCTTACACACAAGGGGAATGCAATGCTATTGGTGAAAAATTACAGTTTGGGGATGGGCCAGAAAAAGGGCATCTGCAAAGAAAAAGAACATCAAATAGTCCTTCTGTTATCAGCAGGATCTTACATATTTAGGACAAAGAGCCTCAAGCTTAAATTGACATTTTGAATTCCTGAAGTCACTTGCTGCTGCCTTAGGGTCCCAATAACAACTGGATGGAGGATCTTCATCACCTAAGGCCTTACCTGGCACTGCAAACCTGGGCAGGCAGGAAAGCATCTGGCAGTGTGACTTTGACAGGATCGCTGGGGTGCAGACTGTGATTCACCATCTTGTTAGCGAAGAGGATGTCATAATCCACACAGCTGACCAGAAAGGTGGTGAAGGCCACCACAAAGAGGAACTGCCTAGGAGGAAAAAGGAGCAGGAGGGTACTTGGGTCTTCTGGTGTCAGGGCACCAGCAGGGAGACACACAAAGGAAAATGAAAAAAGACAGAAGCCGCACAAAGGAAGCGTGTCTGGCTCCTGCTCAGAGGCCAGCTCTACTGTCTTTGGGCTTAGTAGGGAAATGGGAGTGGAAGGATGCAACTCTTCACCCTTCAATCTACTTACATGAGTTCAAAGATCTCCCCAATGAGCATGCAGGTAAAGCCATTCTTCTGGTGCAGGTTATAGACGTGTGGCCGTTAAGAAAGCACTTTGGGTAAGTGAGGGACCAGGACACCCTAAAGGTGGGTCCCAAAGCCATCACCTCCACCCATATCTCCACCCCTTAACTCTTCAGCATCTCCCACCTTTGGATGGGAGGGACACAGCCTCAATGCTACCCCACCTCCTCCTCCTCCTCAGTCTGCTTGGAGAGAGGCTAAGTTTGAGCAGTCACTTCCCCCATAACCCAACACAAAAGGATATCCGAGAGAAAAAGAGATCAAGGTTTTCAATGTGATGCCAGGGTGCTGTGGAAATAAGGACGTCAGGACCACCCTTCCCTGCCCGAGGTCTCCCCAGCCACCCCCCTCAGCCCTCTCCGTAGGGACTCACACTTGCTTCCCTCTGGGACATGTACTAGCAAGTCCTCTTCTCCAGGGGGCGAGTCACTGTAGGAAGCCTCCAGCCGCTGGTACTCGGTGTCAAACTGTGCCATCACCACCGCCTACCTGCCTTGTCCACCTCAAGAGAGTGGGGAAAGAGGGAGACTTGGCCTTCCTCACCCAGACCTTCCTCAAGACTTCCAACTCTGCTCTGGGACCAGCTTCCTTTCAGCCAAGGACCTTATTAGAAGCCAGGATTCCCGGCTTCAGGGAGGTCATTCCACAAAGCTCTGCTGAATTTTTACAGGCTCTAGACAGTGCTGACTTTTAGGTGTGGCCTCTAAGGGAAGGAGTTTCACTTTCATTTAAAGGGATTTTTCCATTCCTCTCCCAGAAAATATCCCAGCTTTTGTAAGAATAAAAGAGACAATCACGACTGACTGACTGATTGATTATTTGTTGGTAAGAAGGCATCTTACCAACAAAGGGTTTACATAACTCCTAGGGAACCTACCAGCTCCATGGACAGCATGGGTTCCACTCGAGTGTTTGATGCCGGGAGAGGTTCTGCAGCTGCAGGAGAAGGTGTTAGACGATGGGGGGTGGAAAAAGGAAGATGGCTGGGCCCCGGGGGGGTGGTGGGCCCTTCCTCTGGCTATGTGCACAGCACGGCCAGGGACCCGGACCTTCCGGTACTGGGACCAGTTCTATCTGCTCTAAGAAAAGCTAAAATCAAGGCAGACCCTAAGTCAGGGAGCCCCGGGCTTCCCCTGCTGCCAAACCATATCGATTAACCGACCTTCCAGGAGCCACGGCAAAGCTCCTGAAACACGCTTCCCTTCCTGGACCCTGGAACCCTCCCACGGTCCAGGCAATGTCTTCCCGGGCAGACCCAGGGCCGGCGGAGATCGGGCTGGCAGGGTCAATCTCAGGGTCACTGCAGCCACGGGGTCAGGTTTCCTTGGGGCTGCCGCCTCCCTCCTGGCCTGGCCTTCCAAGCCCAAGGAGGGGCCTTTTTCCCGTGCCCGCCTCCGCCCCCGCCCCCTGCCCACCGTTCCGGGGCCTCGGGTCCGCTGGGACTGGGACACTAGTCGGGAGCTCTCGGACCCCCCACCTTCAGCCCCCTTCCCAGAGCGCGCCCCCGGCCCGCGCGTGCCCAGTTATCAAAACACCCAGAGTGCGCGTCCCCGCCCAGTTCCCCCCAGTTACCCGTCGCACGCGCGCCCCCGCTCCTCCTCCCCCACAATTTCTCCCTTCCAGCCCCGCTCGTTCTGGGCTCAGGGGGCACGTACGTCCCGTCCTCTTCCGGGCCCTCCGTTGCCGGTTACCGGTCCTCGGCTCCTCCTAAAGCCCAGGCGGTGGTGAAGGTGCTGGCGTCCAGGGCTCCGACTCCGGCCCAAAACCTGAGCGCTAGGCCGGGCTGATGCCACTCATTGTCTCCCGCAGCCAGACGGACCAATGACTAGAGGGGGTGGAGATGCGACAACCAATAGCTCGCTACGGGGGTGGGACATGTGGTGTATAGCGGGTGGAGATTTAGCGGAACCAATACAAGGCTACTTAGAGGGCGAGGCTAAGAGACGGCGCCGCGGTATGTCCCTCGTGGGGCCCCGTAGTGACGGGCCCGAGGTGGTATTTCTGGGATCTCAGCGGGACTGAAGCGGCGTGGGTGCCGAGGGCCTCGCGCCGAGGACCTGTCCGTAAGCCGCGAGGACTCTGTGCAGTCACCGCCGGCGCCCGTCGCCCTGGTAACGGTCAGAGGGCTGGTGGTCTCAGTGGCGCCCTGGATGCGGGAGGTGGAAGTCGCCGCCACTATGCTGCCGGACCCAGCTCGAGCCCCGCCTCCCGCCTCAGTGTCCGTATTTGACCTCGGGCCCGGCCACCCGCTCCTGGAAGGCCTCCGCCTTGTGGATCGAGCGCAGGACGAGGCCGTGGCCCCGACCCCGGCCGGTTCAGGTTAGCGAGGGCCCGGAGGATTGGGGAGCGGGGCGGGGGGGGGGGGGCTTCCTCCTCGGGCTTCACATATTGGTGCCCCGCCCCCTCCCGTAACTGCGTCCAGGCTCGTGGCTTTCTCCGGCTGGGCTGGGCCGTGGCGTCCGTACTCCCGGCGCCCTTTAGGTCATTGAGAGGAGGAGCCTCTGGGACAGGTCCGCCCCGGGAGAAGGGAGGACGCGGCTGGCTGCGGCCGGCACAGCTCCTGAGACTTGCTCCCTCTGCTGCAGAGTCCGAGAAGGAGGCGGCCCCCAAGGGCCACTCGGAAGTATCCGACCGGATGTTTTGCTCGGCCTGTGCCCAGTCCTTGCGGAGCCGCCAGGATCAGGTGCGGGCGGGTCTTGAGGTGGGTCTCGGGAGTGGGCTGGGGTCTTCCGTCCTGGGGCTGAGTCTGTGCTTCCTCTCCATCTTCCCTTTGGCGCTCCCAGAGGGCGCACTACATGTCGGACTGGCATCGCTTCAACCTGAAGCAGAGGCTTCGCTGCCGGCCTGCCCTGGCTGCCCACAAGTTTGAGAAGCAGAGCGGTTCGGGTGAGCAGCCGGGAGGGGAGGGGAGGGGGGGGCCGAGTGGCCATGGGTGGGAGGCATGAGGGGTCCCACACCAACCCTCTGACCCCTCTCCAGGAGACTCGTCCAGCATCTCGGGCTCAGAAGACTCAGACACGGACCCGGACCGGGACCTGGAGCAGGAGGAACTGGAGGATGCCCCGAACCCCGGAGGCCGGGAGACCCCCCCCCACCTTCCAGCCCCACCGTGTGCTTTTCAGGAACGCGCAGGGCCAGTTCCTGTCTGCCTGCCGATGCCTCCTGGGGCCTCGGCAGGCAAGTAGGGCCCCCTGGTCCTGCAGGGTCGGTGGGGCTAGCATGTGTTGGGGGTGAGGGTCACACTAAAGGCCTCTCCTCAGGTTATGCAGCCTCCGGTCAAGGCTTCCATCTCTCTCTCCTTGTAGGAACCTCCAGAGGAAGCAGAGGTGCTGGCCAAAGCCCTGCAGGCTGGGGGGCCTCGGTGCTGTGTGGTGCTCATGGCTGCAGCCGGCCACTTTGCTGGTGCTGTTTTTAGAGGGTAATGAGCAGGAACTGGGGCGGGGCTGAGGGGACTCCCCAGCTGGCTTCAGCTCTCTGACCCAGAGGACGACTCTGCCGTCTGCAGGAGGGAAGTGGTGGCACATAAAACTTTCCACCGCTACACTGTGCGGGCACGGCGGGGGACAGCCCAGGGGCTGCAGGATGCCCGCTTTGGAACTACGCGGTCTGCTGGAGCCAACCTGAGGCGCTACAACGAAGCTGCCCTCTTCAAGGTGGGGTCTTGAAGACTGCAGTCTCTTCTCAGCTCAGTTTCTTCAAACTTAAGTGCAATAGAAAGGATTTTTTTTTTAAATTACCAATATTTTTCCTGAGGAGGAATTTTAAAATGGAAATCTCTAGAACTTCAGTCCCTTTAATTTTTAATCCTCCTATGTTTTCCCTCACTTCGTGATTACTGAGTCACTGTCTGGCTGGAGGATAGACGGAACAAAGTAGCCTGTGGAGCTGAGCTGCTGTCTCTTCTAGGAGGTGCGCGAGCTGCTGGCGGGGCCAGGCTGGGCAGGGCCACTGGGGGAGGCAGGGACTATACTGCTTCGAGCCCCCCGATCTGGCCGGGCTCTCTTCTTCGGGGGCCGTGGAGCACCACTGCAGCGGGGGGATCCCCGGCTCTGGGATATTCCCCTTGCTACCCGTAGACCTACCTTCCGAGAGCTTCAGCGTGTCCTTCAGGTGCTGGCCATAGTGCACATTCATGGTGAGAGCTTAGCCCAGATCTTCAGACTTTTCTTCCTACTCTCTGACCTGAATTCTGGGAAAAAGGAACCATTTGGTTCCTACAGGGTTCCCCTGCCACATCTTCATGGTGAGGACCCTGGTATTCCTTCTCCTAGCTAAGCCTACTGGGGAGCCTACAGGTCACAGCCTCCTGTTTTGATACAGGAGAAGACCCAAGGGAAATGACCAGATTGGATTTTCCTCGGATGGACTGGAAAGTGAAAAGTGAGAAAAAAAAGATCCCTAGTCAGGAGAAGAAGCCAAGTGAGGAGGAGGAAGAGGAGGAAGTCTGTGGGTCAAGTGGTGAGTCTGTCCTCAAAATGCCACATGAGCCTTTCCCCCTCTCCAAGTGTTTCAGCCACAAAAGCACCAGAATGTGAGTGGTTATATATGTGTGTTGGACCCAGCCCTAGGCATATACATTCCATCACTAGCTCCTTTGTGTGCTTTACTGTGATAAAGAGATGGGTGTCTGCTGAAGCAGCTCTGACCTCTAGGAGAGGAGGAGCGCAGCTGGTGTCACTGACTTCTTAGAGTCGACCTGTGTGTCAGTAGACTAAAGGCTCTGATCACAAGCTACTATACTGACGAGATGTTACAAAAATAAAGTGAAGAACCGCAGGCTTTGCTAGCTAGCGTTCAGTCCCCTGGGTATCCCCACTGGGCAAATCTTCCTAGTGTAGGCTGGGCTTTTCCTATAGTCAGTATGGTAGTTACCACTAGTGATTGGAAGGTTTTTTTCTTTTTTTATGTAGGCTTTCACCGATGTGGTTTGTCTATATATTCTCACGTATCTAAGAAGCTCACATAATCCATGACCAAGTTCTTCTGTCCTCTGTGACCTTCCATTTTTTTTCTTCAGGGTCTGAAGGAGGTAGTGCCCCTGTGGAGCTAGAGCTGGTGGAGTTGACCCTGGGAACTCTGGATCTTCGTGAGTTTGAATTATTGCCCAAGAAAAGAAGAAAAAGGAAGAAGAGGAGCCAGGAGCTTGGGGCTGGGGTAGAGATGGCTTTATGCTCCCCCCAAGAAAGTGTGCCCCTTCCACAGACCATCCAGGATCCCAAGGTGCCTGTGCAGCCTTCCCAGGAGGCTGGAACCACAAGGAAGCAAGAGCTATGGAACACTCTGTGGGCAGCGTGCCGAGCAGGAGACATTGGACAGCTACAGCCTCAGCTGGACGCTCTCCCCTCTGACACGACAGTCCTCTCCCTGCTCAGTGCCCCGTTGGGCTCTGGGGGTTCCACCCTCCTACATGCAGCGGCTGCAGCCGGCAGGAATGTGGTGGTCCAGCTCCTGCTGGAGAGTGGTGCTGACCCCACAGTCAGGTTCGTGAAGGAAAGAGCATTCCAAAATGATGTAGAGAGCAGACCCCACCCCCAAGACTCTGGAGCCATAGCTTCTGTCTCCCCAGGTGACACTGGGTAAAACAGACACCAACCTAGTTCTCTCGTCCGTTCCGCAGGGACTCCTGTGCCCGGCCCCCATATGCAGTTGCGGCCGACAAAATGACACGCAATGAATTCCGCAAGTTCATGGAGAAAAATCCAGACGCACACGATTACAGCAAGGCCCAGGTGAGCTGGGAGGGAGAGCCTGAGCTTGTGTATACAGTACCACTTCTCCCTTGGACCAGGGGCATGTCTAAGCTTCTTCCTTCTTGAAACTTCCCAGGTCCCAGGGCCCCTGACGGCAGAGATGGAGGCACATCGAGCCGCTCGCCGGCGAGAGCACAAGGCATCCCGGCGGCTCCGGGAGGAGCAGCGCCGCAAACAAGAGGAACATGAGAAGCTGGAGAAGGAGGAGCAGCAGAGATTTGCTGCACTCAGCGACCGGGAGAAGGTGAGATGCTGCTTCAGCCATAGAGAGCTTGATCTTTTCTCAAGCTGCTTCCCCAGCGGTCATTGTATCATCCTTACTGTGGCTTCCTCTTGTCTCCAGAGAGCTCTGGCTGCGGAGCGCAGACTGGCTGCCCAGCTTGGGGCTCCCGCCCCTCAGACTCCCAGCGTCCTCAACACTAGGTATAAAGGACAATACCCGAGGAGGGGGGAGGAGAGAGACAACTATGTGGGGAGAGGCCACTACCTGTCAGCTCTTTGTTCTTCTTTTCTTCAGGCGCTGTTGGGGTTGTGGGGCCTCTCTCCAGGGCCTTGTCCCCTTTCACTATCTCGACTTCTCATTCTGCTCTACACGATGCCTACAGGAGCACCGCAAGGGAGCACACTCCTGACTTTCCAACAGCCTCCCCAGGCCTATTTGGGGGAGGAAAAGATCTCCAAGGGAATGAAGGGGTCAGGCTCCCCCTGCTCCTATTCCACCCTCACTCATACCTCTGCTGTGGTACCAAAGAATGATGCAGAGAGCCACAGGGGATCACAGCAGAAACGGGGGCAGAGACGTGTGTGGAAGGAGGAGGACAGCGTCTCTGAAATTTAATGCAATAAAATTTGGTAAGAAAGCACTTTTTCAGTTGCATATTGCCAGCCTCTCTGCCAAACCAGGCATCAGAAAAGCTTCAGAATCACTCACTCCTTGGGGCCTGGCTTCCCTGAAGGTGGGTGTGGGGCAGCCCACCCCTAGAGCAGTCAGCTGAAGGTCAGCATCAGTATATTTAGTGGCTAGTGGCATTGAGGAGCGGTCTGTCCAGAAACTGGATTTGAGTCGTAAGAGGTGCCTCTTCCAACTCGAGCAGCTTGATGCTGTTGGAGGCACCCATGGACAAGAGCAGGGGTCCTGGCACATACAGTGATTGTTGTGGGCCCCGTTTTGTCCAGTAACGGCCCAGGTTAAACCCATTGATCCAGACCTGGCCCTATGGGGGAAATGGGAAGGGTCAGTCCTATTTGCAAAGAGGCAAGTTCCCTCTCTGGGACTCCTAGATATAGTAGGGAAGAATCTGTCCTCAGGGTTATTACTTTCCCTTCACACCTCCCCTCCCCTCCCCAACTTTCCCCTAAATACCTTGGTCCAACCTGGAAGATATAGAAATGTGTCCCAGGCAGGACCTGGGAGTTGAAAAGTTGCAGAGTAGAGGGCAGGGCCAGAGGGAGGCTTCAAATCCAACTTTTGGGTCTCATATGTCCTGTTCTCTGACTCCATAAAGGCATCAATATTCAGAGGAAAGAGCTGCCAGTTAGTGAGGATAACTTTCCCCAAGACCAAAGGTTGTATCAGGCCCTGTGGGATGGGCAAATGAAATTTGTTCACTATATACGAAACTCTTAGACCAAACCCATACTAGTCATTTCAAGCACATAAGCACCCCATTTTCTAACCCCCTCCCACTTCCCTTTCCCTTCGAAGAATCTTGGGGTGAGATACAGGTCTCGTTCCCCATTCACTCAGTTATGTGACTTTCTACAAAGAGAGGTTTCTAGCTCGTCCCACCTTAAAGTCACTGAAGTTGGCCCCAAAGCTGATCCTCCCCATGTTCTCCAATAGTACATCCAATGTGGATCCCGCCTGCCCTGTCAGAAATAGTGCTGCTTCTTCCTTGTCTCGTTCCATAGTGCCCTGAAATACCTGTGAACAGAGTTTGGGGGTGAGGGGTGCGATGAGGGCAAGCGAGGATGTCTCTCGCTATTGTTCTTCTGCCCCATCACAGGCCAGGAGAGCTTCCCTAACTCCCAGTCACCCTTCCATCCTGAAGCCTCCTCCTCCTCAACAGACAGCGAAATAGGGAGTAGGGACGTGGGGAAGCAGGAGAATTCAGGAGTTTTGAAGACTTTGAGGGGTCTTGGAAGTGAGTACTTGCCCCATCCAGCATCACATAGGCACGGTCATGGATGCTATTGTTCTGCGCCCAGAGTCTGGTTGGTTTTGTAAAGTTCTGAGGCAGCCAGGTCCGGTACAGTACGAAGCCATAATCCTGTTGAGAAATAAGAGATTAAGGTAGGCTATGAAGAAGCATGCAAGGTAAGGGACTCTGGGGAGATAGACGCCTGGGTAGGGCTGCTGGAGGGTATAGGCAGCTGGAGAAGGGGAGGTTGCCTCACCTGCTTGATAGCTTCAAACGTTAGGGGTAAGTGAGTGCGAATGGGCTCATAAGGATACAGGACATTTAGAAAGTTCAGCAGATCGCCATCCTACAAAAGCAGAGAGAAATTTGGAAAGAACAGAAATGTGGGAACTAGGGAAGAGAGATAGTACTCAAAAATGGGTGGAACCAAATGAAGTGGGATGAGGATCTCACCAGCTTCAGGGTCACGGGTCCAAACTTCATCTTAGGGCTAGGGAGGGGCAAGGGCCCCAAGGGAAGTTCCTGGAACTAAGCCCAACATTGATTTTGTCAGGAGCCATCAGGAATAAGAAATATACAACTAAAATGACCCACCCCTCCCCCGACCCCCATAGGATCCCCTTACCAACTCCACCCACCACCCCATATTCTGAGCCCTTGGAGCTCCTCAGAAGAATATTGGGGATCCATAATATTGACAGGCACCTGGCTGATGACCCTTTGGATAGCAAGTAGTTTGGGTGTAGGGTCCCCAGCTTCGGAGATAGGGGCATCGTAGTCATAACTGGTTGTGACTGGTTGGTAGATTTTCTTCCAGTCAGCCCCTGAGGGATTAGAAGAAAAATGTAACTCAGCAGACACGGGAAGAGCAATCAGCCTCTTATTTCCCACCCTCGGTTTGTTCTTCAAATGCAGAATAGTCTGCATTTCCCTGTTTTTGCTTCCAGCTTGTCCTGGACTCACCACTCCAATAGCCAAAGTTGGTGCCTCCATGGAACATGTACCTGAGGTAGGGAAGGGCATGGGAGAAACATGGTGTGATTCCCTAAAGTCATCAGTATGCAGAAGCTCAGCTACCATCTTGAAACCTCTCCCACACCCCACTGACATGTTCACATTTGCTCCCAACTCCAGCATGCTCTGTAGTACACTGGCCATGGACTCCAGATCCTGTGACGAGTGATTCCCACCCCAGTAGTCAAGCCATCCTGTGTAGTACTCTGAATTCACCTGGAGAGTTTAGACAAAGAGAAAAGATGAGGGAGAGGAAAAGGAACCAACCACAGCCCTCCCTCGTGGGCATTATCTTTTGACTCCCCTTCCCCGCCCCCCTCACCAGGGGCCCATTTGGCTCATATTTCCGCTGCATGGCAAAGATCTTGGTCATGTTGTCAGCTGCAGTAGGAATGAAGGGGTACAGGATGTCACAAGTCAGAGTACACTTTCCCCAGACCCTACCCATACCCTTTCCTCAGATGACCTGGGCCAAAGTCCACAGTGGTATACAGTCCCTGTAGGGTGCCACAGCTGAGCCCTTCAGGCCCATCTGTGGTAAACAAGAAGATGTCATCCCCCAGCAATGCTCGGAATAACCCGGCCAGGTGTCTCATGTAGTTAAAGTCACAGACAAAATAGCTGCCATATTCATTTTCCACCTGTCAGAGAGATGAGATAGTAAGTTTGGACTGAAAGGTAAAACAGGCCTTCTCCCCTACCTCCCAGATCCCTTTGCCTCTGCACCTGGACACTGATGATGTTGCCCCCATTATGGTAGAGCCACGGCTGCAGCATGGGCAGCAAGACATGGAACCAAGAATCCACTGCTGCAAGAAAGTCTAGAAGGAAAGAAATCTGCCTGAGCTCCATCACAACCTTTCTCCCCAGTCAGCCAATCGGCTTTCCTGGAACAGAGATGGTCACAGATTCAGAGTATCCTTCATCTTGGACTAAGGTCTCTTCTACCTCTCTTACCAGTGAATGTGGGAATCACTAAAAACTCAAAACCAAGCAGGCACCCCCCCCTCCCCCTTACACTCACTGAGACTGACCCAGGAAGCCTGAAAGTTCAGCACACTGGAGTGCTACAAGGAAGAGGTAAAGCTATGCTGTTGGTATCAGTATGGGCTTAAGGCTCCGACTGAGGAAAACAGGAAGGAAATGAAAGAGTAGAAGAAAAGAATGAATGAGAACAGACAAAAACCCAGAGACACATATGAAGTGGGAAAGGTGGCAGGCCACCAAGAGTTCTTCCAGATGCCACTCAAGGGGAAGGACACCCTAAATTTGTTTCTTCTCTTAAAGACAACCAGTACATTCTGCACAGAGTCACATGGGACAGAGGAGATAGGGAGGGCTGATGGCCTCTGGCCAAGCATCATAAAACCTGCTCCAATTAGCATGTATGTGCTTAATGACTTGCATCTTTTTACATCTCAAAGTTAGAGACTTATGTTTTGTCATTGTGTCACCAATGCTAGCCTTTAAATACTTGTTTGATTGGATGAAGTGAATAAAATACTACCTAAGCAGGTGCTAAAGTGCCAATTATTAATCCAGAGAGTCTGAGCTTCAAAGAGGAACTTTAAAGAAGGAGCCATTCATGCCCCTAACTGGTGAAAGGGCAAATTTGTCTGCCCTATGAACAATAAGGAATGTTTGGAGACTTAAACTCATAAAGATCTAGCCCCCTCTATATTATTTCAATGTAGTCTCTTTTAGTTTCCCAGGAAATGTTTAATTTTAGTTCTAAATCATAAAATTTTATGGTTGGAAGAGTTCTTGGGAATTACCTGGTCCAACACCTTTGGAAATCATGAAACTCTCTATAAAGTCTGCAACAAGAGATTACCCAAGCCTAGGGTTGGAGGCCTCTTGGCCATGGAGATTTTCCTGAACGCCCATTACTCTGATTGGCTACCAGCTCAGGGCAGTGCTTTTTAACCCCTTCTCTAGTACTTGAACATGATCTTGACTTACTTGGTCGAGGAAACTTTCCTAAAGAATTCTACCTAGGAAGAGACCTTATTTCCCACCTAGCTGAACAGCTTGATAAAGAGAAAATAAAACGTCCTGAACTACCTTGTAAAGTAGCAGGAAACATGATGGGAATGGGGCTCTCTACAGCCAGGTTCTCTATCAACTGCATCAAAGCTGATTTCTTTTAGGTAATAACTCAGGTGAGGTTAGATGCCAAAAAGGCTTTCTTCCTGGTTGAAATGTGCTGCTTATGATGGATTTGTCAGGCCTATTTCAAAGGTTTCCTGATGTCCTAATGACTTGGTAAACCCACAATTACCAACTTCACCATCTCCTGGGTTTTGTAGTGTCTGACCAGCCCAACTTCTGGTCTTCTATATTTTTCAACTCTGGCCTTTAATTCTCAAACTCACCTGGATCTGAGGTCCTTAGGACAATGTCAGGTTTTTGAAGCAACCAGGATGGGAGACCACCCTGAGAAGGAAATACAGAATGAGATCCAAATGGAATTATGAGGGGAGAGAAGGGCCAGACTTGTGCAAGTGGGAAGAGCTGGGCTGGGCAGGGCTGGGCTGATCAGCTTGGTCCTGGCCCTTTCCCCACTCACCATCTCCCACTCTGCACAAATGTAGGGGCCTGGCCTCAGAATCACCAACAAGTCCTCCCTGAAGGCTGCCTTCAGAAACGCCACCAGATCCCGGTTGCCTCCGAAGTTGTAGACCCCTGGCTGTGGCTCATGATAGTTCCAGGGCACGTACCTGGGAGGAGAGGGTTAAGGGGCCCCGGAGTGGGAGGGGATCTAAGGGGCCCCCCAGCAGGAGCTGGGGAGATTCCACCATTCCTTTTTCCTCCGTCCCTAGCATTGTGACACGATCCTAGAGACCCATGAGCCTCAGAGTCCTGTTTGTAAGTGGGGGACCGGGTTGGGTGTTCTCCAAAGCTGCGATCCCGGGAGGCTCTCGGCCGCCCTCTGTCCCACCCAGTCCGGGCCGCAGCCCGCTGCCCGCACCCATGTTCGGGCTGCGTTCTGCTCTCCGGCGTCCTGCCCAGCCCCCCATCCGAGGGGGTCTCTCTTACACCTGCACAGCATTGAGGCCGCTCATGCGCATCTTATGGAGACGGTCGGACCAAAGCTGGCTGGGGACCCGGGAGTAATGCAAGCTGCCCGACACGTAGCGGAACGGGACTCCGTCTAGCAGGAACACGCCCCGCCCCCGATCCACCACGAAGGACCGGGGGGCTGCCTAGGAGACAAGCGCCCCGGGGAGTAGGAGGGAGGTAGCGCCACACCTCCACTCCCCCGGGCCCCCCGGACGCCCGGCGCGGGCCTCACCTGCGCCCGCAGCAGGTGGAGCAGAAGGAGGAGCCAGAGCCGCAGCCCGGGGCCCATGGCGTAGCTGGAAGTTCCGAGCTCCGAGGAAGCCGCCGCGGCGTCACGTGGCCCCGCTCCTGCAGAGAGACGTGGGGCGGAGCGGGATGACGTCGGACGAGCCTCCGAGCGCCCCTCCCTCCGCCTTCTCTCCTCCCTGAGGGAGATGCTCCAGGATCCGGGAGGGTCTTCCCACACCTCTAAGCAAACAAAATCAAAAATCGTCTATGATGGATGGATGGATGGATGGATGGATGGATGGATGGATGGGGGGTGAGGGGAGGCGACGGGAGGGGTTGGCTCTAGAAAGGAAGGAGGTCTGCAAAGCCTCAGGGAGGGAGGGGTGAGGGGTGCAACTGGAGTCCCTCCTAAGGCTCCATCCTGCTCCTTCCCACCCCTACCTCCGACATGGAGGGGCCGCCCGCCCCGAGCGCCTGGCTAGGCCTTAGCCAGCCCTCCCGCTCGAACTCGGGCTTTCGGGTCCAGGGCGCACATCTGTCCCAGCGCCATGCGGTTGCTAGGATACTGGGGGGGGGCCGTTACCACGTCCCAGGGAAATGACGCCACGCCACCGCTTCCTGTCGCCGCCGCAGCGGCTGCTCGCGCGTCTGGGCCAGGTCGGTGGCAGCTCGGGTTCCTGGGTGGCAGCACCTGGGGCTGAGGCCCGGGGAAGCGAGGACCCGGGACTGGGGACGAGAAGAGGCTCCCAGGGGGAGGGGCCGGGCGCGGGTTCTGTCTCCTTCCTTCCCAGCCCCCAGCTGATTGGAGTTGGGGAGTGAGGCGCTGGCTGCCCTCCTCTCCTAGTCCCTGGATCTCGGGGTGCCGCTGTAGGCCTGGGGCTCCTCTCGCCTTCTCCCCTGGTGGTAGGTTGGGAGCCCGCCGGATCCCTTCCAGCTCGGCCTCAGCCCTGGTGCCCTGGGTTCCCTTTGCAGCCTTTTGGACGGGACCCCCTGGAGCGTTCCCTTATCCCTGCCCCCCTGGCTGGGCAGCCGGTGCTCCTTCCCTGAGGATGACTAAGGCACCATGGGCCACACGCTGTGTGTCTGCTCCAGAGGGACCCTCACGATTGACAACAAGAGATACCTCTTCATACAGAAGCTGGGGGAGGGGTAAGTGCCACCCGCCCCCTGCTGGGGAGGGGAGGGGGAGTGGGGAGGGTCAGGCGGGGCGGGTGGATCCCAGTAATCAGCCCTGGAAGAGATCCGAGGTCCTGGAGGAAACTGAACCCCTGGGACATTTCTTTTTTTTTTTGCTTTTTGCTAAGGCAATTGGGGTCACACAGCTAGGAAGTGTCTGAGACCAGATTTGAACTCAGGTCCTCCTGACTTGAGGGCTGCCCCTGGGACATTTCGAAGATAGTATCCGAGATGGAATTTGAACCCGCCTGGCCTCTGACTGTTCCAAGTTCCATCGATCCAGTCCTGGAATTTAGGGTTGAGAAGTCACTTCCCGGTTGTGCCCTGCAGACAGGGCCTGGTTTTGCCCCCATTCTAGGGAGGTCTCTGCTCTAGGGGAAAATGCACCCCATTGGGCATTGTATAATAATGGCCGTGGGCCTCCTTTGGCTCCAAGTGGGTTCAGCTACGTGGATCTGGTGGAAGGACTGCAGGATGGGCAGTTTTATGCCCTGAAGAGAATCCTGTGCCATGAGCAGCAGGACCAGGAAGAGGCACAGCGAGAGGCTGACATGCACCGACTCTTCCAGCACCCCAATATCCTCCGCCTGGAAGCCTATTGCTTGACAGACCGGGGCTCCAAGCAGGAGGCCTGGCTGCTGCTACCCTTCTTCAAGGTGAGCCTCCCCCTGGTAACCCAGAAAGTTCTCTGCCAAAAGGAAATAGATGTGAATTTGTGAAATCAGGATTTGTATTTTGGGGGGAAGGTTTTGCCCATAGGCCCTTTTGAAGAATTATTGAGTGAATGAGTACAGCACTTTGGACTTTCTTATTGAAATCCCTGCCCACCTTTGATGGAAGACAGGATCCTAGCCTGGTGAATGTGAGAGCCCCATCAAATGAAAAGGAACAGTCAGATCTGATTGGCTACAATTGGAAGAGCCTTATGTTTTACAGAGGGGTACGCTATGGAGTCAAGTGGAAGGCCTGAAAGACAAAGGCAACTTCCTGTCTGAGGATCAAATCCTGCTGCTGCTCTTAGGCATTTGCAGAGGCCTAGAGGCCATTCATTCCAAGGGTTATGCCCACAGGTCAGTGAGAAGGTATTGGCTGGGGAAAGGTGTGGGAGGAGGGATGAAAGGGTTGTTTACCAAGAAGTAGGCACCAGGCCTATTTTCTGCTCTTAGCCAGAAGCCTGCCCAGGCTTCTTGAGTACTTGTGACCCCAGTAATCCTCAGCAGGGAGCCCCAAGTCCTACTTCCTTTCCTACAGGGACCTGAAACCAACCAATATTTTGCTGGGAGATGATGGGCAGCCAGTGTTAATGGACTTAGGTTCCATGAACCAGGCACAAATCCAAGTGGAAGGCTCGCGACAGGCACTAGCCCTGCAGGTAGAACCCTGGGAATTTTGCTTGGGGATACCAGAGATGAGGTGGGGTGGAATCAGCAGTGCAAGTCAGGCTACACTCCTCAGGTTCTAACAGGGACTTTTTGAAAATGGTGGAGTTCTAGTCCTTAATCCACTCCTACCTCTGGGAATCTTGTCTTCCAGGACTGGGCTGCCCAGCGTTGCACCATCTCCTATCGTGCCCCTGAACTCTTCTCTGTACAAAGCCACTGTATCATTGATGAACGAACTGATGTTTGGGTGAGCTTAAAAGGAGTTGGAGGCTTCTGTCTACATTGGAGTGACGCCTTAAGGGGAAAATGGGGCACATTTGCCTTTCTACAGCTTGGGGCCCCAGGAAACCTGTCATGTTCTTTTCCTCCACTTCCTTCCTATAAACTGGTAGCAATGCACAGGAAGTGGTATAGCCAGGATCTCTGAACAGGAATATGTAGGCCTGGAGCTCCATTGATCCTCCAGCGGCAGCAGGGCAGGGGAACCCACAAACAGTTCTATCACTGAGTTAATTCCCTGTTGCCACGGTGAGTTGCAGACCTTCTCTCCCCTCCTCACACTGGCTCAGGCAGCTTCCTTTGCCCATGAGGAGTGGAGAGACGTAGCACTTAAGTGTAGACTGGTCCAGTACCTAATAGATTATTCATAAATGCTTGCTGAAGGATAGAGGCCGCTGGGTCTCATTTCCTAGAAGTCATAGATGTGTGCTCAGTCCCTAGGTTGTGTGCTGTATGCTATGATGTTTGGGGAAGGCCCTTATGACATGGTGTTCCAGAAAGGGGACAGTGTGGCCCTGGCTGTACAGAACCAGCTCAGCATTCCCCAGAGCTCGAGGTGAGTGCAGGGAGGCATGGTCCTTCTAGAAGCTTTGAACTTTCTATGATGTGGAAGGCCCTATGCCTTAGGGGAGTGTGTCTGCTTGTCTGTATGTGTGTAGTTTGCCACCTTTGTACTCCTTAGGCATTCCCCAGAATTACGGCAGCTCTTGGCCTCCATGATGACCATGGACCCCCAGTGCCGGCCACATACTTCTCTCCTCCTCAATCAGTTGGAAAGTTTGCAGCCCACAGCTCCAGGCCAACATACCACACACATCTGAGAGAGCATGCAGTTTGAGAACAGAGAACTTTCTATAAAAGAGAACTACTTTTCCTCAAAAGGACTTTCACGATAGCAGATTTCCATCCACAATTTTAAGAATATCTAGGTGCTTCTGAGCCCCTACCCATAAAGGACCAAGAGTGGGTCCTTGAGAAGGGACCTGGTTGACCTAGAAGTGAAGAAACGGTCACATACTGTACAATTGGGCTCTTGAGTTGGACTGCTGGGCTCACATCATGGTCTGTGGGGGTGGGGAACAGCATTTTCAGAATATGTAAATACAGAAGTAAAACTAAAACATGTCCATATATTTGTCTCTTTGTTTTCTCGAGGGGAAAGTAGAAAAGGTATCAAAGTCTATTTGTCCTTTCTAGTGATAATAGATGGGTAAAGTTAATAAACTTGGAGGGTAGGGAAGAAGTAGCTGCCTGTCTTAGGATGTAGGTTATGACACCAGCCCTTTACGGAATATGGGTTGGGACAACTTGAGGCTGTTTGTAAAAAAAAAAAAAAAAAAAAAGCAGTCAGCCTTTCCCTTCCCTTCCTGAATCTCTAGGGCGATGGCTAAGCTTGAGTGGCTCAGCCAGCAGTAAGCCACCAAACAGGTCTTGACAGCCCCAGGGTGCTGGTGGCGGCAGCCATTTTAGCCCAGGCTTTTTCCGAATGTTCCTAGCACGCATTGAGTTAATGATTAATAAGCAGGCTGTTGTGGCAATACCCAGCTGGCTCCTTGCTGCAGGGACTGCTGAATAAATGGGGCCCAACCTTGGCTACTGCCTCGATTCCCTGAGGGAAGGGCACCGCGTCCCTGAATCACCAGAGAAGGCAGGGCTGGCGCCCGCTGCCCTTGTGACACGTTTCCTCCCTCCCTCCCCCCCCCCCCCATGCTGACGCAGGGCTGGGCCCTGGGCCACCTATCAGCACAGTGGTAATTTCCCCTGGAGCCCTGGCAGGAGGCCCCCGAGAGGCGAGGCTGGATCTGGAAAGAAAGCACAGACAGAAGGGGAGAGGACCTGACTTTTAATGCCACGGCTCAAGGTCCCCAGCAAAGCAATGGGAGAGAGCAGCCGGCCATGCAGGAATGGCAGGGGCAGAACGGACACACACACAACCACTGATAGCACCAGTGCCCTGCCCCTCCCCCGTCTGGGAAGGCTGGGCACCCCACCCTGGGACTCAACCCTCCCTGCCCCAGCTAGAGCCTCCCTATGGGAGGAAGCTAATGGCCTGGCTCAAGCTCCTGTCTTCTGGAGAGCGCAGAGGCAGCGTGAAGGCGGCAGGAGCTCATTCGCACTCCTGGAGTGCCAAGCTGGCCTTGTGGTCTCACTTTGTGGCGAGAGCATCCTGCCAAGAGTGGGCAAAGTTGGCTGCGGTGGAGGAAGGAGCTCTCACCCAAGACAAGTCCAACTCTTTGGTCCTCTTTGGCCTGACCTCAGTGCCCTCGGGCCTTGAATGCAAGGAAACCCCCTGGGCAGGGACAGGAATCATCCTCCTCAGTCCTTACCTTCAGCCCACAGGAAAGAAAAAGGTACCAGGCAGCAGGGAGGGAAGGCGGTAGCAGGGAAGGGGCAGCAGCGCAGAGGAAGGGCGGCAGCGTCAGCAGCTCACAAACGTGGCAAGAGAGTGCAGAGCACAAGGGGTGGGGGCAAGTTTAGTTTCAAAACACAGAGACTCTGTTTATTTCGAAAGGATTTTGCAACAAACAGTAAAATGGCTTCAGGTGGCCGCTCTACTCTTCCCCCTCATCCTCGTCCTCGTAGGAGTCGATGCCCACCTCCTCGTAATCTTTCTCCAGGGCTGCCATGTCCTCCCGAGCTTCAGAGAACTCTCCCTCCTCCATGCCCTCACCTACATACCAGTGCACGAATGCCCTCTTGGCGTACATCAGGTCAAACTTGTGGTCCAGGCGAGCCCAGGCTTCTGCAATGGCTGTCGTGTTGCTCAGCATGCACACTGCCCTCTGGACCTTGGCCAGGTCCCCACCAGGGACTACAGTAGGCGGCTGGTAGTTGATGCCAACCTTGAAGCCAGTAGGGCACCAGTCCACAAACTGGATGCTTCGTTTGGTCTTGATGGCCGCGATGGCAGCATTGACATCTTTGGGCACCACGTCGCCACGGTACAGGAGGCAGCAGGCCATATATTTGCCATGACGAGGGTCGCACTTCACCATCTGGTTGGCTGGCTCAAAGCAGGCATTGGTGATCTCGGACACTGAGAGCTGCTCGTGGTAGGCCTTCTCAGCTGAGATGACGGGCGCATAGGTTGCCAGGGGGAAATGGATCCGAGGGTAGGGCACCAGGTTGGTCTGGAACTCTGTGAGGTCCACATTAAGGGCACCGTCAAAACGGAGAGAAGCTGTGATAGAGGAGACAATCTGGCTGATGAGACGATTGAGGTTGGTGTAGGTGGGACGCTCGATGTCCAGGTTTCGGCGGCAGATGTCATAGATGGCCTCATTGTCCACCATGAAGGCACAATCGGAGTGCTCGAGGGTGGTGTGGGTCGTCAGGATGGAGTTGTAAGGCTCTACCACAGCTGTGGAAACCTGGGGGGGCTGGGTAGATGGAGAACTCTAGCTTGGACTTCTTGCCATAGTCGACTGAGAGCCGTTCCATCAACAGGGAGGTGAAGCCAGAGCCGGTGCCACCCCCAAAGCTATGGAATACCAGAAAGCCTTGGAGTCCTGTACATTGGTCAGACTGGAAGGCAAAAAGGAGAAGAGAAATCTGAAGGGGAATCCTGGAGGGAGCCACGGAGGGTGGGGCCAAGAATCCCCCCTCCCCCACCTAGAGATGGGCGCACCTTTCCACTCTTCCTGCCCCCCAAGCTCCCACCCCTAACCCAAGAACTCACCAGTTTGCGGATTCGGTCCAGCACAGGGTCAATGATCTCCTTGCCAATGGTGTAGTGGCCACGAGCATAATTGTTAGCAGCATCCTCCTTACCAGTGATCAGCTGCTCTGGGTGGAAGAGTTGTTTGTAGGGGCCATTGCGGATCTCATCTGGAAGGAAGGTTGCCACATAATGTCAGGGAAAGAGAGGTGCTGTTTGCTAAGCACTTCTCCCCCTTCCACCAAACACTGTTAGATGCTGGGGTGTAGTAGCTGCTTTGCAGTTAGTTTAGCCTGTCATGAGATAGCAACAAACTGTATTCATTGTCAAGTTCAGCATTACTTCAACAGGTCCGGGAGCCTTTCAGGCAAAGAGAGGAAGGCAGGAGTTATGATGGAAGGACCTACTTTCAAGAGTTTGTCCTAGATTGTTCCCTTATCCCAGGATCCCAAGTCTCTCCCCCCCACCCCCAATGCCCATCTCCTTACCGATCACTGTGGGCTCCAGGTCCACAAAGACAGCCCGAGGCACATGCTTGCCAGCTCCAGTTTCACAAAAGAAGGTGGTGAAGGAGTCATCTCCTCCCCCGACGGTCTTGTCACTGGGCATTTGTCCATCAGGCTGGATACCGTGTTCCAGGCAGTACAGCTCCCAGCAGGCATTGCCCATCTGGACACCTGCCTGCCCCACATGGACTGAAATGCATTCACGCTGAGGGATGGAGAAGAGGTGACAAAATAAGCCCTAAACTCGCCAGACTGTCCATCCTATCATCAGTTCTAAATCTTCATTTAAGATGGACTATGCTTGGGAGACTCAGGACTCAGA
>JAJPUD010020670.1:5798-24267 GCA_023553655.1 Myrmecobius fasciatus | reverse complement strand
AATATAGTTCTCAAGAGTTTTCCTTTTTACCTTTTTATGTTTCTCTTGAGTTCTCTATTTGGAGGTCAAATTTTTTGTTCAGATCAGGTCTTTTCATTAGAAATAGGTGAAATTCTCCTGTATCATTGAATGACCATCTTCTTCCCTGGAAGATGATGCTCATTCTAGGTGGATAACTTATTCTTGGCTGTAATCCAAGTTCTTTTGCCTTTCAGAATATCTGGTTCCAGGCCCTTCGATCCTTCAATGTGGAAGCTGACAGATCCTGTGTAATTCTAATGACAGTTCCTCGGTATTTAAACTGTTTCTTTCTAGCTGCTTGCAATATCTTTTTCTTGGTGCGATAGTCCTGAAATTTGGCCACGATATTCCTTGGGGTTTTAATTTTGGGGTCTCTTTCTGGAGGTGATCGGTGTTCAATGCCAATTTTGCCTTCTGATTCTAAAACATCAGGGCTATTTTCTTTCATGATTTCCTGGAAGATAGCATCCAGGTTCTTTTTTTCATCTTTCAGGGAGTCCGATAATCCTTAAATTGTCTCTCCTGGATCTGTTTTCCAAGTCAGTTGCTTTTCCTAGGAGATATTTCATATTTTCTTCTATTTTTTCATTTTTTTGTTTTTGTTTAACTGATTCTTGAAGTCTTATTGAGTCATTTACTTCTATTTGTTCAATTTTAATTTTTAAAGTATTATTTCCTTCAGTTATCTTTTTTAGCTCCTTTTGTAGCTGGCCAATTGAATTTCTTGATTCAATGCATTCTTTTTCCATTTTGCCAGTTTTATTTTTCAGTGAATTGTTGTCTTTTTCCTATTCACCAATTTTGTTTTTCAGTGAATTGTTGTCTTTTTCCAATTCACCAATTTTGTTTTTCAGTTCACCATTTTTATTTTCCAGTGAATTGGTGATTTTTTTCCAATTCACCAATTTTGTTTTTCAGTGAACTGTTTTCTTTTTCCAATTCACCAGTCCTATTTTCCAGTTTTTGATATTTCTGTTGCCCTGATCTCAATTTATTTCCCCATTCTTCTTCTAGCTCTCTTTTGAGATTCTTAATGCAATCATCCAGGTAAGCCTTCTGAAAGGGAGACCAACTTAAGTCTGCCTTTGTGGCTTCATCTGGGATTGTTTTCATAATGTCAGGATCTGGAGACTGATCTATTTTTTCTCCGTAAAAGCTTTCTATGGTGAGAGCTCTCTTCTGCTTCTTGCTCACGATTTAAAGTTGGGATATTGGTCAAAAGCAGAGAAAACTGCAACAATTTGTATTTGCCCTGGGGCAGTTTGCCGAGTTGACTTCCGGTCTGAGGCTGGTCGGGCTAGATTCGCACTAGAACCACGTTTTCAGCTGCTCTCGATCCATCCTTTTCCAAAGGCAGATCTGCCAAAGCACCTGCCCGCAAGCAGAGCAAAGTGACCCAGGCGTCTCCCAGGGGCTTCCTGGGTGCCCCAAATCCGCCCCTCTATCACAGCCCTGACTTCCGCCCCAGCTGGAGTCTGATCGCGACCAGCGGCCGATTTCCCCTGAGGCTAACCTTCTCTGGAGTTCTTTCAAGGTAGATCTTTGATAGAAGTGCATTGTAGTCCAAATGCTTGGCGGGGCCTTCACTCAGAAACCAGTTGGAAGGCTTACTTTGTCTGGGTTTGAGGGAATGTCCCAGGAGTTCACAGAGAAAGCTGTCCGCAGTTTGCCATGTTGGCTCCGCCCCCCCCCCTATTTTTTCAAATAGTTTATATAGTATTGGGATTAATTGTTCTTTGAATGTTTGGTAAAATTCACATGTAATTCCATCTGGCCCTGGAGATTTTTTCTTAGGGAGTTGATTAATAGCTTGTTCTATTTCTTTTTCCAAAATGGGGCTATTTAAATAATTTATTTCCTCTTCTGTTAATCTAGGCAATCTATATTTTTGTAGATATTCCTCCATTTCATTTACATTATCAATTTATTGGCATAAAGTTGGGCAAAGAAACTCCTAATTATTACTCTAATTTCCTCTTCGTTGGAGGAAAGTTCTCCCTTATCATTTTTGAGACTAATAATTTGATTTTCCTCTTTCCTTTTTCTAATCAAATTAACTAAAGGCTTATCTATTTTGTTGGTTTTTTCATAAAACCAACTCTTAGTTTTATTTATTAATTCAATAGTTTTCTTATTTTCAACTTTATTGATCTCCCCTTTAATTTTCAGAATTTCCAATTTGGTATTTAATTGAGGGTTTTTAATTTGGTCTTTTTTTAGTTTTTTTTTTAATTGTAAGCCCAGTTCATTGATTGTCTCTCTGTTTTATGCAAGTAAGCATCTAGAGATATAAAATTACCCCTTATAACCGCTTTAGCAGTGTCCCACAAATTTTGGTATGTTGTCTCATTATTGTCATTCTCCTGGATGAAATTATCGATTGTGTCCATAATTTGCTCTTTCACCCATTCATTCTTCAGGATTAGATTATTTAATTTCCAATTAACTTGTGGTCTATTTTCTCCTGGCCTTATATTACATGTGAGTTTTATTGCATCATGATCTGAGAAGGATGCATTTACTATTTCTGCTTTTCTGCATTTGATATGGAGGTTTATATGCCCTAATACATGATCAATTTTTGTATAAGTTCCATGAACCCCTGAGAAAAAAGTATACTCCCTTCTATCACCATTCAATTTCCTCCAGAGATCTATCATACCTATCTTTTCTAGCCTTTTGTTTACCTCCCTAACTTCTTTCTTATTGATTTTGTGATTTGATTTATCTAATTCTGAGAGAGCAAGGTTGAGATCTCCCACTAGTATAGTATTACTGTCTATTTCTCCTTGCATCTCTGTTAGTTTCTCCTCTAGGAATTTGGACGCTATACCACTTGGTGCATATATGTTAAGTATTGATACTGCTTCATTGTCTATGGAACCCTTTAGTAAAATGTAGTTTCCTTCCTTATCTCTTTTAATTAGATCTATTTTTGTTTTTACTCGATCCCTGATAAGGATTGCTACCCCTGCCTTTCTTTGTTCACCTGAAGCATAGAAGATTCTGCTCCAGCCCTTTACCTTCACTCTGTATGTAAACTCTGTTTTAGATATGTTTCTTGTAAACAACATATTGTAGGATTCTGGCTTTTAATCCAGTTTGCTAACCAGTTCCATTTTATGGGAGAGTTCATCCCATTCACATTCACAGTTAAAATAATTATATCTGTATTTCTCCCAGGGGTTTCCTGGGTGCCTAAAATCCTCCTCTGTCACAGCCAGACTTCCGCCTGGGGCGTGCAGGCGTCTGAACGCGGCCAGCGGCCGATTCCCCTGAGACTAACCTCCGGAGTTTTTTCAAAGTAGATTATTAATAGTGGTGCGTTGTAATCCAAGTGTTTGGTGGTGCCCTCGCTCCAAAACTGGTTCAGAGGCTCAATTAGTCTGGGTCTGAGGGAAGGTTTCAGGAGCTCACAGAGAACGCTGTTTGCAGTTCGCCATCTTGGCTCTGCCCCCTTCCCCCCCAGAGTTTACAATTTACAGAAGGGGGTGGGGATTGCTAATGACATCCCAAGGGTGATTGTGTAACCACTTTAAAAGAGCTGCCAGTGGGTCACTGTGTTCCATGGGAAGCTCCAGTCTTTTGATCAATATTCTATTATCCAATCAGGGAAGCTGAAAAGCATTTCCCTTGGCTAGCTCTTTTATCCACTAACATACAGCCTAGAACAATCTGGAAGGTATATGTGTATTAGGGATGTGCAATTCTACATCACTGAAATCCCAGCCATAGGGTTGTCTTCTACCTAGAAGCAGCAGTGAGATTTGGCAAACCTCTGGGTGTCTGAGAAACTTCCTGGTGTGCGGAAAGAAATAGAAAAAGATGCCCTAAAAATTGTCTGCTTATTTAACCCTGGCTGGACTACCATGGCAGACAGGGATTGCATCTTGCAATTGAAACACACACATATTAATGTACAAAAACTTCTGCAAAGAGGATTCTCCTCAGGATAAATACATGAAATGTGTTCACTTTATAGACGACACAAAGTCCAGTAGATCTGAAAGATGAGTGGCTCTGTTACAAGAGAACTCGCAGGTGTTATAACCAAATAGCAGCACCTAGTGAAACAAGCCTGGTAAATGAAGGCCAACTTACTGAAACTGAAGCTGGATGTGAAATTTTCTGAAGTGGCTGCAGTGAAGGGGAGCACCAAGAAGCTGGTGAAGGTTTTGCAATTAAAACTAATCTAGTTAACAAGCTCCTATGCCTGCCAAAAGTAGTGAAAGACAAGCTCATGACCATGTAATTGCCACTTGAAGGAAAGCACCATCATCAGTTATTGTGCTTCCACCATGATGAGCCCTGATGAAATCAAAGAAAACATTAGGAAGACCTGGAGGTCCTTGTCATCAATGTGCCAAAAGAGAACAAGTTTGTAACTCTGGGTTACTTTAATTCTAGTGTAGGCTCAGATTACTAGACACGACAGGAGGTCCTTGGGAGGAATGGAGTTGGAAACAGAAACAACAATGGTCACCAATAACCTGAAGACTTACGCATCTCCTGACCTTCTCATCACCAACAATGGCTTCCATTTACCTAAATACAATAAAACTTCATAGATAGACCTTCTCAAAAACATTAGCATTTAATAGACAATAATTGTAAGGAGAAAACACAGACAGGAAGTGAAAATGACAAAGGCAATATGTGGCTTAGAGTGCTGGACTGATCATAGACTTATCCATCCGCTCCAACCTAAATATCCTCATTCAATAAAAGTGGCAGCCCCAAAGCAAAATGACTACCAGAAGACTTAATCTCAACAGACTAGAGACCTTCTCTGAAGGGAAACAGTTTGTTGCTAATTTGGAGGGAAAGTTGAATATATATTTGGCAGCAATGAAGCTGAAAAGGAGTGGGTAGAGATTTGGTATAGAGTACTACATTGACTCATTTGGGACATAACAAATGCAAATACCAAGATTAGTTTAACAAAAATGATGTGTAAATTCTGAAGCTACTAAATGAAAAATGACAACTTCACAGGGTTTTTTTTTAGCAGGGTAGTTAATCCATCTCTAAGAAGGCAGCATTTAACTTCATTAAAAGTAAAATACAAGTGAAACATAGAGAGATACAGAATTTTTATCTTTGAAAGAAGGCAGATGAAATTCAGTTTTATGTCGGGAGTAGCAATCCTAAGCATTCTTATGATTTCCTGAAGGATATATGGCACATATGAACTATTTAGTGCTGAGAGAGCCATAATGATGAGTGATAAGGATGTGATCATGGAGAATTGGACTGAACACTTCCATGGAGTTTTTAACAGACCATCTTCAATCAATGCTAAAGCCACTGACTTCAGCTGAATTTCCAACTGAAGAAGAGATTTTGAATGCTATTAGGCTCCTATTCTGTGGTAAAGCACCTGGTGGTGATTCTATATCAGCTAAAATTTACAAGGTAGATGGTCCATTGATCATGAAAAAATTGTATGAAAATTTCTAGGTTATATGGCAAGAGGAGGTTATTCCCCAAGGAGTTCAAGGATACCTCCATTGGTTCAACTCTATAAATGTAAAGGAAATAGATCATTCTGTAACAATCGCAAGTGGGGGAGGTCTTTGTCTCAGTCATTGTTGATAATTTTCTTGCCAGTCCTCCTTAATAAGTTGATCCTTCACTTGGAGTATGGTCAGCTACCTGAGAATTGGTGTGACTTCAGAAAGTCACAGGAAAAGTTAATATGAGTTTGCTGCCCAACAACTTCAGCAGAAATGCAAGAAGCAGAAAAGAGATCTATGCACAACATTTGTAAATCTGATTAAGGACTTTAGTCATGTTAGTCATTAAGACTGTTAGTCATGAGGACCTATGGAAAATTATGTCAAAACCTGGTGGTTTAAAGAAGTTCATCAGTATTGTACAACATTGTCATGACAGCATTCTCGTTTTGGATTCTGGATAATGGATAAAGTTCTTTTGCTTCTTCTATTAAGGGGATGAAACAAAACTGTGTGCTTGCTCCCATGCTTTTTAGAATAATGTTTTCAACCATGTTGTCAAATACTTTCAATAATGATAAACACAGCATCAAGGTCAGCTACCACCCTAAAGATAAATTCTTCTTCAGTGTGAAAAGCTATAAGCCAAAAATAAAGTAGAGAGAGTTGGTGCATGATTTATTTTTTGTTTACAGATTTTTCAAGTATCTTCTGAAGCTGATATATAGCAAAGCATAGGTAATATCTTTACTATTTGTGCTAATTTTGGCCTAACAATTAACACCACTTAACAACTAACACAGATGCTCCGCCAGTCAACACCAGTCTATCCATACTTTGGAACTGATTGCAAGTCATTGGCAGACATTGGCACAAGACTGTTTCATCATTAGAGATGCTGTGCTCTACGAGCAAAGGAGAATTGAAGTGGCTGAGAAGAAAAGTGAGATACACAAATTTAGAGAATCCACACCAAATTTTTACATGGACTATTTGTGCCTGACCTGTGCCTGAACTTTTCCATCTGGTATTGATCTGCTTGGTCTGTGGGACACACTATTACTTGACATAGTGATGTAATTTTGGTCCTCTTTAAGAATGAAGGACAATCAACCTACTATGTGCATTTATTAGTGGTAGGAGATGCACTTATAAAGACAAAAAGGATCTGCCTTGCACTCAGTGAGCTTTTATTATGTGATAGCTTCAATGTATATATTTACATATGTATAGAAAAAAAGAATTGATTGAATATCTGCCATGTGCCAGGCACTGTGCTAAATAATGCAAAGAAAGGTTTGTTTTTTGTGTTCGTTTTGTTTTGTTTTGTTTTTTAAACCAACCAAAGGAACTGGAAACTGAGTGGATGCCCATCAGTTGGGAATGGCTGAATAGGTTATGATATATGAATGCTATGAAATATTTTTGTTCTTTAAGAAAAACTCAGCAGGATGATTTTGGAAAAGCCTGCAGAGACTTACATGAACTGATGCTAAGTGAAATAAATAATACAAAGGGAACATTGCACACAGCAGAGGCGAGAATATGCTATGATCAATTCTGATGGACATGGCTCTTTACAACAGTGAAGTGATTCGGGCCAGTTCTAGTGGACTTGTGATGGACAGAGCCATCTGCAAACAGGAAGAGGACTATGGAGACTGAATGTGGATCACAAAATAGTATTTTCACCTTTTTTTTGTTGTTGTTTCCTTGCTTTTTGGTTTTTTTTTTTTTTTTTGTTTTTTCCTTTTTGATCTAGTTTTTCTTGTGCATGATAATTGGGAAATTATATATATAAGAATTATGTATGTTTAACATATGTTGGATTATTTGCTGTCTGAGGGGGTGGGAAGAAGGAAGGGAGAAAAATTTTAGAACACAAGGTTTTGCAGGGGTGAATGTTGAAAACTATCTTTGCACATATTTTTTTTTTTGTTTGTTTTGTTTTTGTTTTTTTTTTGCTGAGGCAATTGGGGTTAAGTGATTTGCCCAGGGTCACACAACTGTTGCGTGTCTGAGACCAGATTTGAACTCAGGTCCTCCTGACTTCAGGGCTGGTGCTCTATCCACTGCGCCACCTAGCTGCCCCTTTTGCACATATTTTGAAAATAAAAAGCTATTATTAAAAAAAGCCAAAAATTCATGCTCACATGAAGCTCACAGTGAGTCTTTTACATTTGCATATACATACAAATATAAGTATTTTTATATGTATATTCACAAATTACATATGCACATATGTAGATTTTGTTGTTGTTCAGTCCTTTCACTTATGTACAAATTGTTGTGATTCCATGGGATTTTCTTGGCAAAGATACTGAAATGTTTGCCACTTCCTGCCCTAGCTCATTTTACAGATGAGGAACTCGAGCAAATAGAGCTATGTGATTTTCCCAAAGTCACGCTACTAATAAGTGTCCGAGGTCAGATTTAAACTCTGGAAGATGAGTCTTCCTGACTCTAGCCCCATCACTATAGCCATTGGACCTTCTAATTAACTATATATATGTTTTCATGAGCATATCATGCATATGCATGTGCACACATATATGCATGCAAATCTACAGTTATTTACATCTATGTATTGTGTTTACAATGTATGCATGCTATATATAGTCTAGATATATGTACATATACATACATTCACACATAAATATGAACATATATTTCTCCTGTAGTTGCAAGCCAAGTCCATAATATTCTGTGCGTGGATATACATACATGTAGTTATATGCACACACATGTGTATATATGTGCACTCACTTATACGTGTGAGTATATATACATACATATGTATATATACATGCACATATGTAGATACACATATACAGATACATAAAAGTGTACCTACATATGTGTAGAATGATGAAAGACTTCATATAAGAACTGGTATTTAAACTATACATATATTCAATTTCTTAAGTATTCTAACATAATTAACATGTAGTGGATATCCTGCCATCTAGGGGAGGGGTGGGGAGTATGGGGGAAAAATTTGTAACAAAGTTTTGTAAGGGTAAATGTTGAGGAATTACCCATACATATGTTTTGCAAATAAAAAGTATTAATAAAATTAAAAAAAAAAAAAAAGAACTGGTATTTAAACTGAGGTCTCAAGGAAGCTTGAAGTTCTAAAACATGAAGGTAGGGAGAATATTCCAGCCTTGGTGATGGACCTGTGCAAGACTTTATAGGTAGGTAGAGAGAGTATCCCTCTCTAGGGAGAGTCTACACTTCATTATGGCTAGATAATAGAGTATATGAAGAGAAGAATACATAATAAAGTTGGAGCTATATCTGAAAGCTTTTTTAAATGCTAAACAGAGAATTTTTTATTAGAGAATATAGTCAAAGCTAAAATGAATTTGGAGGCCATCTATTCCATTTCTCCAAACTGATTTATACAAAAGAGGAAACAATTTCAGGATGTTGAAATGACTTGGACAAAGTCATACAGAGAATATTCGTTTATTGACTCCTTATACTGCCTCTGCCAACATCCTTCAACCCTTCTTCCTTTATGCAAACTCCTCCTACCAGCTCTGGATTACAATTATCTTTCACATTCTCTTGATGCTATTTATTTGTTTGTTCATTTATTTATTCATTCATTTATATATCCATTTACTCATTTGTTCACAAATGTATCTATCTAACTATTAGGTTGTTTGTCTATTAGTATCTCTCATTCACATAGTACTTTCAAGTTCATAGAGTTATTTCTATACTATTCACGAAATGAGGAGGGAAAATATTATTACTCCCATTTCACAATTTAGATAATTGAAATTTAGTAAAATTAGGGAATTTACTCAGGGTAGAAATTGAAACCTAAATTTTCAATCCATAGTAATGCTAGTTCCTATAGTATGTCTTATAAAAATGCATTTCTTCTTTCCTATTATCAATCAATCAAAAACATTTATTATATATTGGGCCCTGTCGTAGGCATTGAGGGTGGGTACAAAAATAAATATTCTGAGGTAGGATTATAAACTTTATAATCCATGGAACTGGATTTTACCCTCCTCTTTCATCTCTATCTTTCCTCTGTTCTTTACCAATTACCTATCAGGCAGCAAATGCATAACTACCAAATGTTAACTATATAGAATACTAGAAATTCAGAGTTGGAAGAGATTCCTCTAATTGTCTCATCCACAACCTACTTCTAAAACATATCTTCCCACCAAAATATAGTTGACAAAGGTTCATTTCAATTTTGGGTGAAAGATCTTTAAGGTGAAAAGCTTTAATCTTGCTTGTGGATAGCCCCCTCCTCCTTTAGACATTTCTATTTATGAATAGATTTCAAATTCTTTGTCAAATCCTTTAGGAAGCCCCACGATTTTCAGAAATAATTGGGTTGACTGAGCCTCAGGTCAACTCATCCTCTCAAAAGTTATCTCCAAAACTGGGAATGGCTTCTCCTGCAGACTTATAACTTTATCTTGGGGTGGCCCTCCACCTTCAATCTCCTTGAAGGAACTGTCCTATGGTGACACCCGGGTCATCAAGATTAATAATGCTGAGACTTCCACTGATGTTTAGCTACTGAAAACACCTGGAGCTGCTCTTTCGTGACTGATTAATTAGGGAAAAAAGCTAGGTGGTTCTAATTGGCATTTGAGCTTTTTCTGAGTTTTAACATTCATGGTATGCAAATGTATCAATTTCCAACAATATCTAACAAGATCATTTGAAAGTGAGACTCTCCTGAGAAACGCAATCATGATGTGGGGAAGGGCTGAGGCTGGGAGCTCTGTATATACTTCCCATAAATCAACAAAACTTCGTTATGGTGGCGCCAATTGTAGTAGCATTCTTCAGTGAACTGAAGGATTGGCCAATAAATATGCATTGCATGCAATTATAGCTACCTGTTGCAGGTTAATTTCAATAGTGAAGGCCTATTACCAAAGTTTGATGAATATTCCCTGCTTCTCATAGGACTTGGAAATGAATCCTTTGCCCAGTGGGGAGAGAAAAGTTCCATTTGAGTGGGGCTGCTTCCCTCTGTTTCCTGTGTGAAACTCTAAATTGAAATGTGTACCTCCAGGGAATGGAAACCAAAGAGAAAACCATGGTCCCCCAAAGGGATCATTTGCTACTGTAATAAACGGTTTTAAGTAGCAGGTTGAAATTCTTGGCAAAGTCTTTTGGAAAAAAGCATGCAAATGATCATTTCTGAATGACTGCAAAACAAAACTTTTAAATTAGGAGAGAACAGTTTTCCATTCTGATTCCCCTCAAGAGTAAGCATTCTTAGCCAGGGAAGATTCTAACAGTGTAAAAATAATAATAATCAACATCTCTTAAGTGTTTCAAATTTTGTAATGTACTTTACATGGATAGAAATGGGCAATGATGTTATTGTTATAGGGAATTTCTTTGTAATGACTCTCCGTCTGCAAATGGAGGTAAGTACCTTCTGCGTTATTTAAAATAAGGTGCTAGCCCAGAGACACACATTTGGTTTTTGTTGGAGTTTGAACTTGATCTTGATTCTTAACTTCAAGGACAGTTTTCTATATTTTACAAATAGTATCTCCTTTGTTCTTTACAACAGTCCTGCGAGGTAAGTACTCCATTTTATGGAGTATTTTATACTATTTATATTATGTCCATTTTATGGAGACTGAACTGAAAGATATTAAGTAAACTGGTAGGGGTCACACACAATGAATAAGCGTCTAAGGCAGGATTCCAAGCCAAGTACTCCTTACTTAGGGTCCAGTGATCTTAAAGCAAGATATACTAGAAAGCAGATTGGCCTAAGAGTGACTTCCTGAAATCTCTATTAATGGTCTTTTTTGACCATATCATTTACAACACCTAGAGTGACCCATCATGAAGATGACTTCTCAGACACCCTCACTGCCATTTTGAAATTAAACAACAGAAATTCATGACTATAATATCAAAATAAAGGCACAAGCAAAGCATTAAACATGAGTTGACATCAATTTTAATTAAAAGGCTAATAAAAATACTCCTTAATACATTTATTTAATTAAAGTTTTTTTTTGTTTGTTTGTCAGCAGTTCTCAGGAAATTAAATAAAAATGATAAAAGCAAGATAGATTTTTCTTAGCATAGACAGTTGGATGGTGCAGAGGATGAAGTGTTGGCCAGGAGTCCAAGAAGCCCTAAGTTCAAAACTAATCTCAGGTACTTATTAACCATTTGATTATGGGCAAATCACTTACCTTTTCTTTACCTCAGTCTACTTGAATGTAAAATGGGGAAAATAACATCACCTACCATGAAAAGTTGTCATGAGAATCAGACAAGATAGTGCTTGCAAAGCACCTGGAACACAGTAAGTGCTAAATAAATGCTTATTCTTTTCTTCCTCACTGAAAAAGTTGAGAGCAAGATAAAAAAAAAAACATAGTCAACATACAGTTACATATGAAATTTACAGAGTATAATAAAGGCTCATAGATGATGTCATGGATAGAATACAGGGGGTTCAGGTAAGTTTGAATCTAGTCTGAGACACTTACTAGCTGTATGACGTTATTCAAGTCATTTAATCTGTCTGTCTCAATTTCCTCATCTACAAAATAAAGGTAATAGTAACAATCTTACTTCTAAGGGTTGTTGTTAGGATAAAATGAGATCTTTGTAAAGCATTTGGAAATCCTTAGAGTGCAGTATTTGTTTTTCAGATTTGTTGTTCAGTCATTTCAGTGATGTCAACTTCGTAATTTGAAGTTTCTAAGGCTTTATTAGAAGCAAGAGGTAACAGACTAATGTGTGGGGTGGGGTCCCAGTGGCTAGTCCCTGCATTCATTGGATCAGGCATTATGTAAGGGAGCATAAGGTCTGAAAAACTCTTTTGTACCCATTTTTGGGACCATTTATAACATCAGTGGAGGACATTACCTTACTGTCTACTAAGAGCGCTTGTCCCAGCCTCCCAGAAGAGCATAGTAGGAAGTGAGATGAGCCCCACTGGCTGCAGAAATATGTGGACCAGAAACTGAGTAGAAGGGGAAGTACAAGGGGATTTGGGAGTCACAGATTTTGCTCTGGATACATACAATTAAGAATGCACTAGTATCAATCGATCATATAAGTACTGCATTCACTACACAGGCATATACATATATGCATACTTATACATATATAGAGAGATCTATAAATATAGATTTATAGGCATGTATATGGATCTCTATGTATTTATATCTATTTATATATTAAGATTATAGACATATTTCTAGATCTCTATGTATTTATAGGAAGCTAGGTTGAACAACAAGTAGAGCACTTAGCTGGGAATCAGTGAGACAAATACAGCCTCATACATGTATTAGCTATGTAACCCTAGACAAGAGAGTGAACTTAGCTTGCCTCAGTTTTTTTATCTGTCAAATGAGCTGAAGAAGGAAATGGCAAATCACTATAGTACCTTTGTCAAGAAAACCTCAAAAAAGGGCCTCAAAGAAATACAACTAAAGTGGATAAACAATAAAAACAATGTATTTATATCTATTTATAGATATTATTCTATACTTATAGCTAACTTTATCTCTTTCTCTGTCTCTATTTTGTCTCTCTCTACTTTTCTTTGCCTCTGTCTATTTCTGGGTCTGTCTTATGAGTCTGTCTCCATCTCTCTGTCTGGGTCTTTGTCTATTTCTCTCTGTCTCTCTTTGTCTCTGTCTCTGTTTTTTTCCTTTCTCTCTCTTCCATGGTGTGTGTATGTATGTGTATATATATATATATATATATATATATATATGTGTGTGTGTGTGTGTGTGTGTGTGTATGTGTGTGTGTGTGTGTAATTTGATCGTGGTCTATATACATATATATATATATGCAATTTGATCTTCCTAAAAACCCAATGAGGTAGGTGTTAGCATTATCCTCCACTTTACAATTGAGAAGACTAAGGCTTAAAATTACAACACACAGCGATGTCCCTATTAGTCATAAAGTCTCTGAAATTGGAATCCAACTTAGTTCCTCCTGATCATGAATGAGACCCTATATAATCCCACAGAGATTGATGACAGAACAATACTCCTGAGGATGAGCATGCAGTAAGGATCCCTCAAATTGGAAAGACTTTAAGGAAATAATTTCACCTGTTTCTCCATTCTTTCCCATGTATAATGATGGAACTGGGCTAGAATATCTCTAAGCTGCCTTTCAGTTCTAACAGTTCAGATAATGTAGGAAGCCATGTAGAGGGTGTGGAACCCAATAAGTGACAATTAGATAAAATTTTAAAGTTTTTGGAGCAATTCCAATATGCCACCTACTGCGGCATCATGGCCATCCTGTGAATTAGGCTTTAGGATTATGAGTCTGGAGTTGTACTAGGATTAGTCACCTTTTCCAACAGCCTCATTTTGAACTTTAGGAAATGGATTGTGAAGATTGGGATGGAGGGGGAATACTAATTATTTTACCCAAGATAACCAAGAAAACCAGAACCAAAGGGGAGATTAAATCCAAATTCCTCTAATTAGGATGTCAATGTTTTTTGTATGTTATCATGGTTATAGTGATGTTATTTTATAGATATAGGTTCGCTAGATGGTACACTGAATAGATTTCCAGGCCTAGAATAAAAAAGATTTGTGTTCAAATTCAGCTTCAGACATTTACTGTGTGATCCTAAGCAAGTCACTTAACCCTTTTTGCCTTGGTTTTTTCATCTGTAAATTGAGTTGGAGAAGGAAATGCCAAACTACTCCAAAATCTTTGCCAAGAAAACCCCAAATGGGGTCACGAAAAATCAGATAAGACTGAAAACAGCAAATGTTGCAAATAAACTGAGATAGAGAAAAGTTGAGGGGCTTGTTCATGAGCAGAAGCTATTAAATATCAGATGTCTGATCTTGGATAAGTAATTTAACCATTATCTCACTCTTCTTAATAATAAAATAGAAATAATCTTGCCTACCTACCATTCAAGATTGTTTTATCTCTTATTGTTGTTATTGTTATGGAGATAATGGACATAACAATAGCAGCAACTTCCCAGAATTATTGTGATATTGTAAGAAAATAATAATCGTCAAGTGCTTAGCATAGTGCCAGGACATACTAGGCACTGTATAAATTATTGCTATTGTTATAATTATTATCATTATTTTATTTAAGATTTTCCATTTTGATAATATACTATTCAAGTCTTCAAAATTTCCAACTCGCCTTCCAACCTGTGGGTGTGGGACAATGACCCCAAAATAGATTTTTCCCGAAAACCAAAACGAGAAGTCCCTTCCCACTTGCCCTTTCAGTAATCATTCAAAGGATAGAAATGAATCCCTCCTTCTTCCAAACACAGAGTAGTTGTCTCTTCCCACATAACACCATTTGCTGATCCTTTTAGTTATTAGTCCTTTCTCTTTTTTTGAAACAGTTTTTAATTTCCTTATCAATGGAATTTCTTAAGGACAGAAACTATTGTCATTTAGAATTTTATGTCTCCCTGGCATTCGATAGAGTACTTAAAATGAAATATATACTTTATAAATGTTTGGTGAATTACCCTGAAATTAACAACGAATGTTAAATTGGGAACCTGTGCTCTGGGAAAATTGATGTGAAAGTCAGTGCAGATCTTTGCACATAACTATGGTGACCAGAAGAAGAAAGAGGATTGTAATATATCGATCAGTGCTTGGTATCATAAAGGTTGAACTCAAATTTGATTCAGACACTTAGCAGCTGTATGACTTTAAGCAAGTCACTTAAACTTGCCTGCTTAGGTTTTCTTAGCTGTGAAATGGGGACAATGACAGCATTTACCTGTTATGTGGGAAGATCAAATGAGATCATATTTATTAAATGTTTTCTACAACTTCCAGTGCTATCTAAACATGTGCTATTATGATTGAATAATCATGAACAAAGTTTCCTTGTAGGCACCAGGAACTCAAAGATTAAAACAGTCCAGGTTCAAGAATCTTACATTTTAGTAAAAAGAAACCATCATGTACACAGATAAATAAAGAACGCATGCACAATCATATAGAGTAATCTCTAGAAGGAAGGCAATGTCAGCTGGAGGGTTCAGGAAGTAGCACCTGAGGTGTGCTTTGGAGGAAGCAAGAGCTTCTATAAGAAGTCTATTTCTAGAAATGAATATGCTTTCTGCGGCGCCTGATTGCTGAAGGGAACGGAAATGAGTTCACATGCTCATCAGGCAGGGTTCTGTGTTTTCATAAATGCTTGGAAAACTTTCTAGGACCCAAAGGATCCCCTTGCTTTTCTGAGTAACATCAGTCACCTTCTCCCAGAAGCTCCATTTTGAAGAAGGGCCCATATGGGCAGCCCTTCATTTCTCTCTCCTCTCTGCTTCTGACTTTCCAGTATTGCACACCCTGCAGCAACTGCCTTGGAATGCTGGAATCTTCCTTAGCATCTGTGGCAGAATTTGAACCCAGACCCTCCCAATATACAATTTTAACAGTTATCATTTGGATAACCATTGCTTAGCCAGTATAAATCATTGACAGGTTTTTCAAGAGAAAACATTTCCCTAAGTCAGTTAAACAACTCCTTGGATAGGTAGCAAAAGAAACAAGCATCAATTAAGCATCTACTATGTGGCTGACACTGTGTTAAGTACTTTATATGATCTCATTTGATTTGGAGCATCCTTCCATCTCTGTGACCCCCTCCTCTCCTATTGGTGATTTCCTCTCAAAGACTTCATCCTAAAGAAACCAAGAGAGTCATCCTTTGTTCATCTTGTGAATCTGCTTCTCATTTTCTAAACATAACCAACCCTTTCCTTGAGCCCCTCCCTTTTCATTTCCCTTTATATGCCATCTTCCCATTAGAAAGAAAGTTCTTGGTTGACAGGTACTACATTTTTATTTTTATTTGGGTCCCTGAATTTGAATATAATGTTTTTTATACAGTAAGTGCTCAACAAATGCTTATTGATTGATAGACTGAAGAATTAATTGTAGTGGAGAAGGTCCTGAACTTGGGCAAGTCATAAAAAAGTGTTCTGGACCACAGTTTTTCCATCCATAAAATGAGGAGGTTGAATCAATATGTTGATCTTTATCTATATATTGATATCATCTCTATCTGTATTCATATATCTCCCTATCATCTATTTGTCTATTTGTATGTTTATATCTATCTGTATCTATACTTATATTTATCTCTATATTTCTAATCTACCTACATCTATCTATATATATATATATATATCAATCTATATATCTGTCTGTGTATATCTGTATCTTTCTATAATTATTATCTATATCTAAATATACCTATCTATTCATCTCTCTATCTATCTATCTATCTGGATCTCTTTATCTATCTGAATATATATATATCTGTATATCTCTATTGATCTATTTCTAATGTATCTATATACATTTATATCTATTTTTTGAATCTCTATCTTAATATCTATCTATATCTATATTTAAATATATATCTATTCATATTTATATCTACACCTCTATCTCTATCAATCACCTATCCTATTTATCCTCTCTATATAGTTTTATATCTATACCTCCATATCTGTCTATATCTATCTATCTATATCTGTATGGACAAATGTTATCTATCTACATATTTCTCTCTCCCTATCCATCTACCCATTTATTTATCTACTTATCTATTTATGTGTATCTATCTAAAGTATTTACTATGTTGCATATACTGTGGGAAGTGCTAGAGATACCAAAAAAAGGCAAAAGGCAATCTGCTTTCAAGGATCTTACCTAATCTAATGAACGAGATATCCTCAAAGGTCTCTTTTAGCTCTAAATCAATTTTCTCAATAATAATTTTGAAATACTTTTATAACACTAAACTTATAAATAAAACATACAAATAATTTTATCCCCATTTTACAGATAAACTTAGGTTTAGAGAAGTTAAGTGAGTTGCAGGTCACTTATAGATATTAAGTATTGAAATCCAAGATTCAATTACAGGTCTTCCCAAACACAAAGTCTAATAGCTATACGGAAAGCTGCAGCTACCATTGAGTAATCATTTCAAAGTCAAGATGAATCACTGATGGATTTTCTAAGAGAAAACATCATCCTGTTTCTGTTGGTGAACCCCAAGTCTGTAATAAAAAGGTCTGATTGAGGAGTTGTTTGAAATTATTCTGGTTTCATTACGAATATTTCATTAGTGTTTACCTAAAATGGATAACATAATCATAACACAAAATGACTATAATCACTCTAGCCTCCTTGCTATTCTCATTTCCCACTTCCAAGCCTTTGAATAGGCTATCCACTGGGTCTGGGACGCTTTTCCTTTTCATCTCTCTGCTTCTTGGAATCCCACACTTCCAACAAGGTCCAGATAAAATATTACATTCTGGAAAGTTCTGCTAGTTAAGTCAAGGGTAGCTAGGGAGCACAGTGGAGAGAGCACTGGCCTTGGAATTAGGAGAACCTGAGTTTGAATTTGGCCTCAGACACTTATTAGCTACGTAAGCTTAGGTAGTTATTTAACCTAGTTTGCCTCAGTTTTCTCATTTGTAAAATGAGATGGAGAAGGAAATATCAAAGAACTCTAAAATATTTGCTAAGAAAACCCCACATGGAGTCACAAAGAGTTGGACACTATTGAAACAACAGACATAGTCAAGTCTCTCTGCTTAGCCTATACATATTATGTTTAGTTTTTCTCTCAAATATATTGTTTTTAGTTTCTATGTCTTACATTTGGCTCAATTATAAATTGAGCATATAGTCCAAATCAAAAGGGGATTTCCTACAAATAGTGAAGTTCTCCTGTTTATAGATGATACTATATCAAGTCCAGGAACACTGCAGGAAGTTCTGGGTGAAACCTACAACTTAAAAGTTATTTTAAACATTCACATAGGAAAAACCAAGTACTTGAAAAATGCTTATTGCTTATGCAAATGGTACTCAATAGGATGGACAACACATTGTCCATCTTGTACATTAGTATTCATAACTTGTACACTCACTGGAAGTAGATAATAACTTGGGTTCCAAATTGAA
>JAJPUD010020669.1:0-24268 GCA_023553655.1 Myrmecobius fasciatus | reverse complement strand
AGACAGTCCCGCTTTGGGGCAGCCCCACTTTTGGGCAGCCCCGCTTTCAGGCAGCCTTCTCAGCAAACAGGGGGCTGGGGCTCTGAGTCAGGGCTTCTCCTCAGACTTGGCAAACTGGACTGGGCAGCTTTGACGGCGAAGGGATCACTCAGAACCCCACCCAGCCAGCCAGCGGTGTCCCAGCACCAAGGCCAGCAGCAGAATGAGGAAAGGGGTTACAGGGTGGATAGAAGGGAAAGCCATTCCCTAAATGTGGAAGAGGGGCCATGGGGGGGCGTGTGTGTGTGTGTGTGACATTATTGCCACTGATGCTGCGGGAAGAGGAGAGCCCCTTACCTTTCCCATGACCAGACAATTTAATTCAACAAAGTTGAGGTCCCTGCCCTCAGGAAACTTATGTTCAATGAGAGGAAACAACAGAGACACAATGTTTGACTCCAGAGTGATGCTGGGGAGATGTTCATAAAGTGAGGGACAAGTTTACACCCACATACATCCTTGCACACTTACACACAAACACATTACACACACACACATGCACACACACACACACACACACACACACACACCCAGTCCAGAGACTGAAGGGCCACAGGAGTAGCCACGAGATGTTCTAGTTGGTAGCAAATCAGCATCTGTGATAAGTCTGTACAGCGAGCCTCACCCCCAAACAGAGGCTTGCCCAGAAGCAGGTCCTTCTGGTTTGGGGAAAGCTGCCCAACTGAGCCAAAGGCACAGCTCCATCCCTCCATCCCTCCATCCCTCCATCCCTCCATCCCCCCAACCCCCCATCCCTCCACCCCCCCATCCCCCCATCCATCCATCCCTCCATCCCCCATCCCTCCATTCCTCCATCCCTCCATCCCTCCGTCCCTCCATCCCTCCGTCCCTCCGTCCTCCGTCCTCCTTCCCTCCATCCCCCCATCCCTCCATCCCACCATCCCTCCACCCCTCCACCCCTCCATCCCTCCATCCCTCAGAGACAGCTGATGGCTCAGTGGATGGAGCACAGGAAGGCTTGAATTCAAATCTGCCCCCACTTACTAGCTGGGTGACTTTGGGCTTGCCACTTAACCTCTGTTTTCTTCATCCAGTCACGTCTGACCCTTTGTGACACCTTTGGGGCTTTTCTTCCCAAAGATCCCCGAGTGATTTGCCATTTCTTTCTCCAGCTTGATTTACAGAGGAGGAAACTGAGGCACTGAGGGTGAAAGGCCTTGTCCAGGCTCGCGCAGCCAGTGAATGGCTGGGATCAGGCCTCCATCCACCGTGACCCGGCTGCCTCTTTCCTCCATGATAACGTCCCGTCCACCCCGCAGCCTGTCCTGTTTCTTTCCCTCCCCTGTCCTTCCCTGGCACACGTTAGCCTGTAGTCTCTCGGGGGGGGGGGTCAGCACAAAAGCCCAGGCAGGCGAGCAGCTCTGGGATGGATGTGGGGGGGGGGAGGGGAGGCTTGGCAATGCTGAAGCAGCCGGTGTTTGGAGTGGAACCTCCTGTGGAAACATTGGATGAGGCCTTCCCGGAGGGCCGGGGTCTGGTTACAGTCTCTGTTTACATATAAACTTCCTGTCCCTCCCCAAGCCCCAGGAAGCCGGGCAGGGGAAGGCCGGCCGGCCCCGGGAGGAGGGAGAGGCTGGCCGAGGCTGCCCCAGAGCCCTCTGGACACGGCCCGGAGACCCGGCGTGTGGACCGGGTGGCTCTGTGCTGGGCTGTTGGCAGGCCCAGGGCTTGGGGGTTTAGGGGTTTGATTCCTGCCTTTGCTTTTAGAGAACCTTTGTTTCCCAAACTGGCCCTTCCCAGCTCCCCCCTGTGCCCCCAGCACAAGAGAGGAAAGACACAAAGCAGCTCCATCGCTTCTGCAGCTAATCCCTGGCTGTGGGTGTCCATCCCTGCCTCTTGGAGGGAGGTGCGAGCAAATCGAGCGCACACGCGTGCAAAGGTACATGTGCGTGCATGCAAGGGTACATGCGTGTGTGCAAAGGCACCCACACGTGAGCAAGGGCACACATGCGTGCAAGGACGCATGCACATGTGCAAAGGTACATACACATGCGTGAAGGTGCACTGTGCGCGCAAGGGTCCATGCACACGTACAGAGGCACACACATGTGCAAAGTCACATGCATTTGTGCAAAGGCACTCACATGCATGTGCTCAAAGGTACACACATGCGCAAAGGCACATGCCTGTATAGAGGCACACACATGTGCAAAGGCACACACATGTGCAAGGGTGCAGGTGTGTGTACAAAGGTACATGCACAGGTGCAGTCCTCATGCAGCAGCGCCATGACAGAACTGTGGCTCCTTTGGAGGGAAATTCAGACTCCTTGCACCAGACTGCAGGAAGACTCCTGGGTCGGGGGCTCTGGGCCCCTCAATCCCCCAGTGGAGCGCCTTCCTCTCCCTTTCTCTCGCTGGGTCTTCAGAGCCTTCCTCTTGTCTGGATCTCCTTCTCCAGCACAAGCCTGCTAAGAGGGGTGAGCCCCAGGCTGCTCCTCGCCCCCCCCAGACTAATTCCCTCGGGGATCTCATTGGCTCCCAGGGATTCAGCCATCGCCTCTCTGTTGCTTGACGATGATTCTCAAATGGCCTCCTGAACCCCTAAACCCTGCTGAGCTGTGGCTGCCGGGGGGCCATCTTCAGCAGGCTGCCCCCCCTCATCCCTCGCTCAATGGGTCCCAATGAGGTAATAAGGACTCTGTGACCCCCTGATCTTTGGGGGGCCTGGATCTCCCGACAACCCTGCCCTACTCCCCTTTTACTTGACCTGGGGGCAACTCCTAGAATAATCCCCACCTGCCATTCCCTCGGAGATCCCGGCCTCCGGCATAATCGCCACCCATTATTGAGCTGGAAATTAGCCCCTCACTTTGTGGAAGATGGCTCCCCGGCCCCGGGCCACAGAAACCTAAATCAAATCGGACCCTGTGTCCCAAGTCGCCTTCTAATGGGGAGCCACCGGGACCGCTCAGTCCAAATAAGCCCATTTTTGCCAACCTCCCCCCGAGACTGGGACTGCAACTTCTTTTGCAAAACCTGCGATGCCCAGCCTGGGGGACCCTCCCCCGCTGTTAGGGGGTCTCACCATTCCCTTCCCCCCAAGCCCTCCCCCTTCCTAGTTTCCTTTTTACCGCGGAGGGCTCTATGCTCTCCAGACTCCCAACCCACTGCCATCCTTGATTCTCTCTTACAGCCCGCGAGCCTCCCAAGGTGCCCCCTCCCGTCCTCTGACATGGTCCCCACCTCACACCGGGACCGTTGTGGCAGCTGCTGGAGGCTCCGCCTGCCTCGGTCTCCCCTCTTCATACCTGAAGTTCAGGTATGGCCATGCCCTCCTCCTTCTAAACAAACTCCCATGGTTCCCTGTCAGCTCCAAGATCAAAAGTGAAAGCCTGTGTTTGCCTTCGTAGCCTGGCCTCCCCCACCCCCTTTTCCAGTCTGCCCCTCCTGGAGCCAGGGACTGGCTTCTCTGCTCTGGCTTTGACTTCGGCTTCCTCCACAGCCTGGCTCTGGACATTGTCCCTCGTGCCTAGGAAGCAGCCACTTCTTCCCTCTGCCCCCAGCTTCCTTCAGCCCCCCCCGGGGGGGGCGGGGGGCCCCCAGGTTCCTTCAGTCCCCCCAGCTTCTTTCAGTCCCCGTCCCCGCCCCCCCATTTGCAGGAGTCCTTTCTCAATCCCTCTTCACTGCAGCCCCTTCCCTGCCACGGCGCCTGGGTCTGGCTGGTGGGCACAGTTACATGTGGTTTGCTCACTGGGCTGAGTGCAGAGACTGGGGGGCACCCAGGAGGTGTGGCCATATCTCATCATGGACTCCGAGGCGCCTTCCACGTCTTGTCCTCTGACCCCACGGCCCGTCCATCTAGCAGAGAGGAAACACCTCCCCTTGTTCAAGAGCAGACAAGGTCGGGGGCCGGAAAGAAGCGGAGGGAGATGGGGGCCCCGCCCAGCGGTCCCTCCCAGATGCCTCAGTGGCTCCCGGGCTTCTCCCTTCCTGAGGACGTCACCCATGTGGAGAGCGGTCACGTCGGGAGGCTGAGGCACCGGCCTGACCCTCCCAGGGAAACATCGCAGCCGGGCTGCCCGGCTTTCTGCTCAGTCTCTTTGACCGGTCTCTGCGGCCTCTGCTGCGGTCTCTGTGGTTCCTGCTTCTCATTCTCTCTCCCCCCTTCTCCGCTCCCCGATTTCGGCTGCTCTGGGTCTGGCATTAGGTCCTCCTGGGTGCTAGATGCCCGGCAGGGCGGGGGCTGCAGAGGCTGCCCAGGGACATGATAAAGGGAGGGAGAGCGACTGCTCCACCCTGCCACGTGCCCTGGTGAGCCTGTGGATTCGGGCTTTTGGAGAAAGGAGGTGGGAGACCCCAATCTGGGGGTGCCTTTTCTCCTGTCTTTCTTCCACTTTCTGTGGCTCACCTTGAAAAGGAGGAAGCTGGCGCTCCACCTGGCACTCCGCCTGGCACTCACTGCTCATTGGCTGCTCTCCACACAGCCACTGACTCAGGAGAAGAGAATCCAGTGGCCAGTGGCAAAAACAGCCCGGCTTCCAGGGTGACTCACGGGTGACATCAGAGCCTGTTCTGGACCCGGGCTCCGAATGCCACGCTGGGGTGGGGCCCCACTGCAGACCCGGGTGGTTCCCGGGCCTCCCCCAAGGCCAGATGGCATCATTCTTGGGGTTCTCTCCAAGCTGTGTCTGACTCCCAGCCTGGAGCAGCCTTGCTCATCTCTCTGAAGCCCCAGCAGAGCCTTCGGGTCGCCCTCCCCCGAGCCCTTTAGGGAGCCCCCATTGAGCCATTCTCTAAGTCCACTTTAGGGATGACATCAGGGGGCTCCCAGAAGCCTCTGGGCCGCAGGATTCCAAGACTGAGCATGAGACACGGTCTGGAAGAACAGAGCTGGCCAAGAGCTGCGGAGGCCATTGTGGAGAAAGGAAGAGATGGAGGCCCTGAAGAGATGGAGGCCCTGAAGACATGGAGGTCCTGAAGACATGGAGGCCCTGAGCACTCTTCTTCATTGGAGGTTCTGAGAGGAGCCCTCTAAATTGAAAGAGGAGCCTCTACTGGAGGTGAGATGTGGAGGTCAGAGATGTGCCAGGATGAGAAGCTTCTGGATCTGGTGGAGAAGAATAGGGGCTGCTCGGTGAGGGGTGAAGAATAACCAAAATCAGCTAGCCTCTCCCCTCATGGTGCTTACATCATGTACACACACAAGAAAACATATACCTACCAAAAACCCCATATACTTATCTGTCCATTTGTATCTGGATCCAGATTTGGAGCTGAAGGAGACCTTGGAGCCATTCAATCCAGCCACTTCATTTTAGAGATAAAGAGCTCAGGACAAAAAAACCAAATGGCCCCAAGTCCCACGGCTGGTGGCTCTAGAACACCAGATCTTCTTCATCTAAATTGACCTGCTGGGGTTCCTTTCAGGGAACTGGCCAAAATGATGCAGAATATCATACCCAAACTAGCTCTCATTTTATGTCGGACTCAAATCGGTGCCAGTTGGGCTGGGTGCGAGAGTCGAATGAGCACGCAGAAGGAGGCAGCCGAGTGGAACCAAAGGACACTTAGTTCTCTAAGAGGTAGAAGAGGGCATTTCAGGTGGGGCAGCCAGCCAGAGTGGAGGCGGGAGAGGGAAGCTGCAGTTCCAGGTGATTCATCGCACTCTGGTAGAGGACAGTGGGTAGGAGCAGGACTGACAGAACAGAATGTACGTAGAGCAGCTCAAACCCAAACCCTTAGAGACCCGTGAGCACAGATCTCTGTTCCTGACCAAAGGGCATCTACAGTAATGGATGAGGAGCTGCTGCATTTGGCCCTCGCCAGCCTTTGGGATGAGTCAGCCTTGAGGCGACGGACAACATTGATTCCCCAGTGGAACAATTAAAGTCCCATAAGCCCATGTAATTATTACTGTTGAAAAATTAGGAAAATGGTCATAAGGAAAATCACACTGAGCAAAGTCAAAGACAGAAGACTGTCTCGCACGAAGGAAGGAAAATGACTCATTTTTCTTGATTTCTTTTTCAAGATTTCTAATAAGAATTTCTTTCTTCAAGTCATTTCTTTGAAAACTGGAGGATGCTGCAAAAACAGGGTTCCCCAGGACCAACTTCAGGATCACATACATCTCAAAATGATGTCTTCCTTATAAAAAGTGTTTGACTTGTCTCAGGAGGAAACACCAGGGGAATGAAGGGGTCAGGAGCGAGAAGAGAACGCGAGGGAGATCTGAGACTAGGAAACATAATTAGGTCTGAGGAAGGAGAAAAAGAACAGCATCTTCAGAGGTGAGAGTTTGAATGAAACAGATTCTTCATCTCATCCAAACACTGGCTTTTATATAGGAAGAAATTGAATCTCAGAAAGAGAAATGGACAGAAGGAGAGTTCACTGGAAAAACACCAAGGAGCCATCGAGTCACTTGCCAAGCGAAACTAGAATTCGAGAAGATTCTTACTCAAGGAAATCAATCAGGCTAGAATGACGAGAATACAGAGCGAGAAGGGGAAATTCTTTGGACCACAAGCTGCCAAACTGAGTGAGCAAAACCACATTTGTGCTGCTTTCGGCCTAAATTTTAGAGATGGGAACATAACCCGAGACTCATGAGAATCTTCCTTGCAATATTTCTGTGAATAGGAGCAATGGGAAGGAAAGGGTGCAGGGAGTAGAGATTGTGATGTGATGATGGAGATGAATTTTCTTGCCAAGAATTACAAATCTGAAATAAAAAAGGAGGTGAGAATTCCAGGCCTCAAACTCTGTTTAAAAGCAGCAGTCACTGAAACCATGTGTTATTGGTGAGAGAGAGAGAGAGAGAGAGAGAGAGAGAGAGAGAGAGAGAGAGAGAGAGAGAGAGAAGCAGATCTGAGGAATGGATTAAATAAGGGATAATTAAAGACACTTTGCTTGAGCTCATGTAGAATTTTGCAGGTTTTCCTGATAGCATCCTCCTCCTCATTTCTTACAGAACAATAATCTTCCTTCACAATTCTATACCACAATTTATTCAGTCATTCTCCAATTGATGGGCACCTCCTCAATTTCTAATTTTTTGCTCTGAGAAAAGAGCTGCTATAAATATTTTTAGACATCTAGGTTCTTCTTTTTAAAAAAATCCCTTTTGTCTAGTAGTGGTAGTATTAGGTCAAAGGATATGTGGTTTTATAATCCTTTGAACAGATCATATCTTTTGATCATTTATCAATTGGGGAATGGCTCTTTTTTTTTTTTTAATAAATTTGATTCGGTTTCCTATACATTTGAGAAATGAGACTTTCATCAGAGAAATTTGCATCAAAATTCTTTTTATAACTGCTATTTCCTCCCTGTTTATTCTATTCCTTTTCCTTTCACCTGTCCCTTCTCAAAAGTGTTTTATTTCTGACAGCCCCTCCTCCCAATATGCCCTTTCTTCTGTCACCCTCCCTCTTCTTTTATCTCCTTATTATCCTACTTTCCTGCAGGGTAAGATAGGTTTCTATACCCTTATTGAGTGTGTATGTTATTTCCTCTGAGCCAGTTCTGATGAGAGCAAGATTCATTCACTTCCCCTTCCCTCCCCCTCTTTCCCTAGGAGATGGATTCTTAACTAAACAAAAGACAGAGGCAATTACCAAAGATAAAATAGATAGATTTGATCACTTGAAACTGAAAAGCCTTTGCACAAACATTATTAATGCATCTAGGATGAAGGAAAAGGAGAAGGAAAAAGGCTGAATGGGAAAAATCTTTGCATCAAATTTTTCTTTTAAAGTTTTAGTATACAAGGTATATAAAGAGTTTCTACACTCTCTCTCACACACAATATATATATATATATATATATATATATATATATATATATATATATATATATGAATAAATTGACCTCAACAGAGGAACTGCAAAGCGTTGAGAATCATATGGAGAAAAATGCTCCAGACACTAAGAGAAATGTGAATCAAAACTACCCTGAAAGTTGGCAAAGATGACAAGAAATAGTAACAGTCAATGTTGGAAGGGTTGTGGAAGGATTGGTGCACTAGTACATGCTTGGTGGAGCTGTGAAATGGAAAATAAGTGAAGATTTTTCAAATAAAGTGACTAAAGTGTTCTTGCCCTTTGAAGCAGAACCTCCATTACTGGACTAATGATCCCAGAAAGCCATCAGTAAAAAGTAAGTCCCCTTACTTTGTAGCAGCACTTCTGTGGTAGAAAACCTGTGGAAACAAGGTAGATGTCCATCCAACAGGGTATGGCTAAACAATTATTAACGTACGTGAACATAATGAATATGATTGTGACTGTGTGTGATGAATACAGAGAAACCATAAAGATCTATCTGAATTTTTACAGCGGGAAGTCAGCAGAACCAAGAAAACACTGCCCTCAGACGGTGTCTGCAACAATGTAAATGGAAAGAACAACCACACACTCCAAATCAAACGGAAATGTAACAACATTACAAAGACCAAACAGGCCTTGAATGAGGAGATGGAATAAGTTGGGCTAACTATTTTTTCCTCCCTAAGAAAAATACTACTACTTGTTACATGGGATGATTCTCTGCGAGGGAGAGAGAGAAAGGAATAGATATCTGTGATGGCATAAGAAATGGAAAATGTCCAAAAAAACCCCTTATTTTTTAAAAATGAAAATGTTCAAGGAGCATGAGAAGGCAAGAGTAAAAGAATTGACTGGAAGATCTTTTATCAAATGGAGAGAGAAAAAGAAAAACAAAACACTGACCTCCCTCAGCTAGAGACTCAAACTACTTTTGAGGGCCATTGGAGCCAGTGGACTCAACTTGGATCTCTGTGGTGAAGAGGATGAATTATCCTTGGAAGTCTTCTCTAAGATTTGGTCAGGGCAGGGCTTTTCCTCACCCTCCGGGCTTGATCAGCTCTATAAACAAATGCAAATTTGCTAACTTTATGACTCAAGTGATAGCCCATCTTAGGTCCATGGAACATACTTGTAATAGGGCCTTGATCCTATAGCTTTAGAGAAATGCCCTCGACTCCTTCAGGGCCACCTAGAATCCCACAGTGGTCTAGCTGTGGAAAACAGGTCAGAGTGTTGGTTACCCATGGTGCTTAGCCTGGATAGAATTGAACTTTTCTCATGTGCAAGGACTCCTGGAGAGATTTTTTACCTGGAACCTTCATGATTGGTTTCCCACTCCCACCTTGCACCTATATGTTCCTAACAAGGGGTGGTACTTGAGAAATGGTCACATCTTTCTTTTTTTCATTCAAGTAGACCAAACAGTTTGCCCTCTGGGGAGCAACTTAGGCCTCCAAGTCTATAAAGTAAGACTTGCCTGCTTGTCCAGAAACCTCAAGTAATCTACTATAAGACACTTTCATTGTTGTTGTTTCTGTTTCTGTTGTTGTTGTTGTTTTTCTGGGAGTCTTCAGGCTTATTTGATGTTGTTTGCTATTTTCTCTGAGTTGTCCTGTTTTGGGGTAAGCTTGAAATTCTATTAGGACTGTCCTTGCAATGTCCAGGGTCTACTGGGGGTAATTTGGGCTGTCCTTTGGAATAAGACAGAAGAAATTTATCTGGCCTACAATGCAGATTACTCAGAGCAAGTTTCATGTGCCCTGTGTGGAAAATCTTTTCCAATGTCCAGGTGGAGGACCATATACATTGAGGCAATCAGGGAAGAGTTTTCACTTAGCACCCTTGGGTTCTCACCTGAAGGTAGGGGGGGAGTTCTAGTCAACCCTCAGCCCTAATGCCATGTGCTCGGAGATTATGGCTGGGACTTAGCTTTTTTCCAAGATGGGAAGCTTGATTTTCTTTTCCTCCAGAGTTATTCAGTGATTCAATTTATTATGTGAGTGAGGGATGGTGGGTTCTTTTCAGGGAGTGGAAGCACAGACACAATGCTCAATTGCTGCAGTCCCAGATGGGTTCTGGAACGTGCACCAACACCCTATAGTTGGTTCTGGTCTGCTTCCCTAGGGTGAAGAAAAGTCTTTTTGATTGGCCAAGGGGTCAAGAAGGGGGTGCATTCAGAAGGCATTACTAGACTGGACTCCTTTTGTCTTTAAGCTTCTCCTCCCTCAGCCAGACGGTATTCTGGTCAGAAAAGACAGTCAGTGCTCTGAGGGAGGAGGCCAGCATGCGACTCTGGTCCATGAAAATGGGGTCCGTTCTTTGTCTCAGCATCTATTCTTTTGTTTCAAGCAAAGGAAACGCTTCCTAACCTGCAGAAGTTAGAATGGGGGTGCTGGAAGTCAGAGAGCTGAATGACCATTTCTTGACGAGGGAGGGCTTGGGACAGATGGTCCCTGAGGTCCCTTCTACCTCTGAGGCTCTCTGTGGTTTTGGGAGGTCAGAACAAATCTCATCAAATCACCACTCAATTCCCTGGGGCCGGGATGAAGGACACTCTGTCCTATGAACGCGGGGACAAATGAATCATCTCCTCGTTGCTGTTATTTGTCCTTCATTCTCGAAGAATACCATGACATCAGGGAAGTGACTCCATGACATGCAAGTCAATTGGATTTAAGGGAGGGAGGGCTGTGCAAAATGGCCAGCCTCATTTTCTGCTCTGGAACCATTTGGGTCCGGGGGCCAGATATAGATCAGGACAGCTGAAGCTGACCCTTTCCCAGCTACTGGCAAGAAAGTTAATCCCACAGTGGCAGCCTAGTGCAAGTAGACAGATCTCTGAAGACCTGGTTCAAATCCCAACTTTGCCACTTTGCTATTGATCTGCTCATGAGGAAGTCACTTCTCCCTGAACCGCAGATCTTCATCTTGAAAATGAAGGAGCGGGATTTTCCGGTCTCGATTTTCTGCCCGGGGTCAGGCAGGAGAAGCCCCCTGCTAGTAGCTCGACCCGCTCTAACTCAGCTCAGTGATGGGGAGTCTCCCCTGGCCCGCTCTGCTCGGTTTCTGGTAACAGCCTTGAATTTCAACCTCTTATCCTCCTCAAGTATTTGGCGGCAGACCAAGCCCAACAGCTGAGGGGAAACAGTAACCGACGGGATCCTTCCCCGGGCCGGCGGCTCCTAGAGGCTGAAAATCCCTCATTTCCACGCTGAGTGTACCAGCCAAAGGCCGCAGTCACTCTGGACCCCGAGGAATGGGATCAGCCAAAGAATGGAATGGACTCCACCGCTGTTCTGGTCCGGCCCCTTCATAGGAGACTCGTGGGTGGTGGCCCTGTGCCCACCCCACTCCCCCACTCCCAGCCGTGATGGTCACTCACTGGTTTTCATGACATCTCCTGAAGCAGGGATATCTGATTCAAAGTTATCAAATCAACAAGCACTTATTAAATACCTACTGTCTGCTAGTTTCTTGTAGGAGGAAGAACAAAGAGGCCAGTGGGAAGATGGTACAAGGAAGGGGCAAGTTATGAAGGAGAAGTCCAAACAGAAAAAGAAGGGACCAACCTAAATTTGGAGAGAGTCAAAGAATTGTCTGGTGGCACTGATGGGCCAATGAGCAGTGCACCCAGTAGGTCTGCCTTCCTCTGGCCCCATTCAGTGTCAGATGAATAAGAATGTCCAAGGTGGATGGCCATGAGAATAGAGAGCTGGGGTTTGGCAAGGGATGGGGAGCAAAGGATTGGAGGGGGAGATAAGATCCATGACCTGGGTCACTGTGGGTCCAGGATGGTGAAGATTTCTCCTCAGGCAGGTCTTCCCGCTTCCCAGCCCAGTTAGCAGCCCGTGGCAGCTAGCTGCCTCTGGCACATAGTAGATGCTGACTAAGTCCTCACTGAATGGAATGGGTGGAGGGGTCAGGACTTCTCCTGTCATCTTCTTGGCCGGACCAGCGGCAGAATCAAAGATGGGGATAAATTCTAAGGTTGTCTCAGAAAGAAAAAGCCCAGGGTGGGGGGAGCAAAGGGGAAAGGAGAGGCAATAATGCAGGTGCTTGAGGAGGTGCCTGCTAACTGGGGACATCCGGCTGGCTAGTGCTTCGTCAACAACTGAGGGTCCCTTTGGGGGCCGTCCATCCACAGACACCAGGACCTGGCTGCTCCCTAATTTCCTCAGCTCGAGGGAACAAGCTGTCAGGAACTGGGGCGGATTACAAGGGAAGGAAACTGGGAAAGTTACCCTTGTCCCTCTGAGGAAGGGATTGAGTCAGACTTCCTTTTCTTGACCTTTTCTTCAAGAGGAAGTGTCATCAAAGAGACTGCTGTCCTGGAGGGGCCATTTTCTGGAGGAGAGTTGAGAAGGCTCCAGAAACAGAGGCTGATCCATCCCCCTGGCTTCTGACCATGACTCTGTAGGTGATCCCAATATCCAGGAGACTTTGGAGAGGAAATGAGGGGGATGGTCTGGCCAGCAGGAAGAGCTGCCTTCACGTGTTTCTTTGCTACAAGCTGGTTGGGCCCTCCTCCCAGGCTGTTCTACAAACAAGCTGCTAACACTGAGTGCCCAGAGCAGAAAGCAGAAGCTCCCCCCTTCCCCCCCCTTCCCTTCCTCTTCTTTCTGACAAAGCTAGAAAGCTGGGGGGAAAAGAATGCTGTCAGAGCTGCATTATTGGCCGGCCATGGGCAGTGCTAGAAGGTCTCTGGGGTCCCTTCACTCTGAGATCCCTGGTCTGTGGCTCTAAATGCCAGACTGGCACTTGCTTACTCTCTGTCTCTGTGTGACTGTCACTGTCTCTGACTCTCTGTCCCTCTGTCTGTCTCTGTCTCCCCACCCCCAATTGATCCACATAATTATATGAATGATCACATTGCTCACCATCTATGAGGCTGTCCTGGGCATCAGAGAGCCCTGATTCTTGACTCCCAACTCTAGTGCCCGCTGCCCCGATGACCCTGGGTAAGTCAGGGCACATCTCACTGTTGATCTGAGGCAAGGGTTGCACCCTGGGAGTTCCCGGCATTGATGCCATCATCTTTGGTGGAACGAGATGTGAACAAAAGAAGGGAAAACAATCTAGGGGAAGGGCCACCCTTTGAGAAAGAAGGTCCTTCTGTGCCAGGGTTTCAGTGCCTGGACAGCTGGCAAAATGCCTTGAGCAGATCCAGCTTCCCTTCACCAACCCATTCAGGAGGACACTCGGGGTGTCCCCGGAAGCCAGACTCCTTTTCTCCATTCTAGTTGGGCACCAGGAACCGCCCAGGCCAAGAACCTCCCTCCTGTTATCTGGCACCTAAAGGGTTTCCGTTTTGCACAGCTCTAAGGAAGAAATCTGGATGAGAAGGGATGAGCCATCAATTAGTAAGAAAGCCTCGGTGGAGAATTGAATGGCTGCCCACAGTCGAGCTAATTACAAACTGGAGATGACTCATGGAATCTTGGGTCAGGGGTTCCTCTAAATTAAGAAATGTAAATCATTTCTAACAGCTTCCTTAATTGAGCTGTGCTCAAAGGCGCCTCATTAATGGAATTATGGTGCCCATTACCCTAGTAGGAAAGAGGAGCAGCTTTTATGACAGATTTTGGAAGTGAAAGCCACAGAATGCCATCTTTCAGGATGACTGATTGCTGATAGGGAGGGATTGGAGCAAACTGGGGAAGTGTAAGCTGAGATGGGAAGCCCAGCCGTGTGCTCAAGGTCAGATAGTGCTCTGCTATCTGCTCTAGGGAAGTCCTGATGTGTCCAGGCTGGAGAGGAGAGCCCCAGACTATTGGAAGGAGCCCTGAATTTGGAAGCCAGGATCCACTTGGACTGGTGTCCTGCTCTCCCACTCACTGATTATGTGGCAAAGCACTTCACATTTTGGAATCCCAGCTTCCTCATCTCTAAAATAGGGATTACAATTGCTGGGGCCCTGCCCCTTGGGGTGTTATGAGGCTCACTGGCATCCTGCACACAAGGCATTTGACAGATTTGGAAGCCCTACGTCAATGTCGGGTGTTGCTGTTACATAGACTTGGTCTCACCGGTGTCTTCCAAGTAGGATCCTGCTACATAAATGGCATTAATACAAAGTAGTAAAAAGTAACCAGAATATCCCAAGTGTCAGCGCCATGTTGTTTAAAGGAGCACCTACAGCACTTTTTAAAACCTTTCCCCCACTTGCATGTAAAACAACTTTTTTTGGATTACACGTGCACATTCGCTTCTTACATATTTCCACGTGAATCATGTTGGGAGAGAAAAATCAGAACAAACAAAAGGAGAAAATCACGAGATAAAAAAAGAAGCAGAAAGAAGTGAACATAGCATGTGTTGATTTACATTTGGTCTCCATAGTTCTCTCTCTGGAGCCGGATAGTGTTTTCCATCTAACATTTAGTGGGATTGTCTTGGATCACTGAATTATTGAGAAACAGAAGTTTATCACAGTTGATCATCACACAATCTTGTTGTTCCTGTGCACAGTGTTTTCCTGATTCTGTTTGTTTCACTCAGCATCAGTTCACCAGCCCCTTCTAAAATCAGTCTGGTCATCATTTTTTATAGGACAACAATATTCTATTACTTTCATAGACCATAACTTATTCAGCCATTCCCCAACTGATAGCCATCTATTCATTTCCCAATGCTCTGCCACCACAAAAAGAGCTGCTAAAAACATTTTTGTATGTGTGGCTCTTTTTCCCACTTTTATGATTTCTTTAGGATATAGACCCAGTAATGACACTGCTAGTTCAAGGAGTAGGCAGAGTTTTAGTCTCAAATTGCTCTCTAGAATGGTTGGATCATTTCACAATTCCACCAACAATGCATTAGTATATCAGTTTTTCCACATCCCCCCTAACATTTGCCATATCTTTTCCTGTCATCTTAGTCAATCGGATAGGTGTGGTAGTACCTCAGTTTGCATTTCTCTCATCAATAGTGATTTAAAATATTTTTTCATATGACTATAGATAACTTTAATTTCATCTGAAAATTGTTCATATCCTTTAAAAATATTTTATTTTTTCTTCAATTTTATGTAAAAACAACTTTCAACATTCATTTAAAAGTGTTTTTAGTTCCAAATTTTATCCCTCTATTTTCCCCATCTTCCCTGAACTGGTAAGCATTCTCATGTAGGTTACATATGTCAAACATATGAACTTATTTCCATATTAGTCATTTTGTAGAAAAAAAAAATTGAAGAGAAAGAAAGAAGGAAATGAAGGAAGGAAGAGAAAAATAATAAGCCTTAATTTGCATTTAGACTCCATCAGTTCTTTCTCTGAAGGTGAATAGCATTTTCATCATGAGTCCTTTGGGATTATTTTGGATTATTGTATTCCTGAGAATAGTTAAGTCCTTTACAATTCTTCATCCAACACTATTGCTGTTACTGTATAGGACATCCTCCTGGTTCCGTCCACTTGGCTTTGCATCGGTTCATGTAAGTCTTCAGCTGTTTCTTGAAATCAGCAGGCTCCTCATTTCTTACATCACAATAATATTCCATTACAATCATAAACCACAACTTGTTCAGCCATTCACCAGCGGATGGCCACCCCCTAAATTTCCAATTTTTAGCTACCACAAAAGAGTCCCTATAAAAATTTTTGATTATGTGGCTCCTTTTCCCTTTTTTATGATCTCTTTGGGATAGAGACCTAATAGTATTGCTGGATCAAAGGGTATGCACAGTTTGATTTCTTTTGGGTAGTTTAATTGCTCTCCAGAATGGCTGAATCAGTTCACAACTCTCCCAACAATTCATTGGTGTCCCTATTTCCCCCCCCCAAAAAAAAAATTTGTCAATTTTCTTTCCTGTCACGTGAACCGATCTGATAGGTGGGAGGTGGTACCTTAGAGTTGTTTTAATTTGCCTTTCTCTCATCAATAGTGAATGAGAACATTTTCATATGACTATAGATGGCTTAGATTTTTTTTGTCTGAAAACTGCCCATTCATATTCTTTGAGAATATTGTAAAGTCAACTCAGAAAGACTTAGGGACTCTTATCAGCACAGTGGAACCATCACAGTTCCAGAGGGACTGCTGCCCATCTCCTATAAAGAGCTGAGGAGTGCAAAGGGCAGATTGGAGTGTGTGTGAGTGTGTGTGTGTGTACATGCATATGTGAGTAGGGTTTTGCATGTGTGGTATGTGCACACATATGTATATACTATAAGGCGTGTGTGCAAATGTGTGAAAATGTATATATGTGTGTAAGTCTGAGTGTGTTGTGGTACTGCACACACACATGTAGACATACATCTCTATACATGTATGATGCTGTGGCTCAGGCAGGAATTTGTTTTATGTGACTCCACATGTTTGTAACAGATTTTGTTTTTCTTGCTTTTTCCATGAGTGGGAGAAAGGAAAGGAAAGGGGAGAATTCAGAACTGAAAATAAAATAAAACTGATTTTTAAAAAAAGAGTACCACAGAATTTTCCCCAGATGGCCCAGTTTTTAAAATCTGAATCCTGTCATTCACCCTGCCGTCTGCCTCGCCTCCATTCTGAGGGTGTTATAGAGTCCTAATGGCCATGAGGATGATGATGGAGGCTTCAAATAACCCTGTGAGAGCTACTGTTGTTCCCATTTTACATCTGAAAAAACTGAGTCTCAGAGAGCTGGTGACTCTGCCTGAGGAGCTGAGATTCACACCCAATTCTGCAGACCATTGCTCTGGCGACTTCCATGATGCTTCCACAGAAAGCATCCAACTTAATAAGTGATGATTAAGCACCTACTATGAGCCAATCACAAGCACTGGGTAGTCAAAGACAAAATGAAGAGCCCCATCACCTCGAAAGCAATGTTCCACTTGGGGCTGGGGAGGGATAAGAGATAAATTGTAAGTAAATACAGTCAAATTCAGGGAGGGAGAGAGCCTATGGGCAGGTGCCAGCTGAGTGATAGAATGGAATTATAGAGGGAGGAGGGAAGACATCCTAGGAGGTTCATAGACAGGGCGAAGGCTTAGAGATGGAGGCTGCTGGGAGGAGGCCAGTTTGGCTAGAACATTAAGTGTCTAAAGTGGGATTATAAGCAGTGAGCCAGGAGCAAATACATAGGGGCTCAGGAAAGGCCTCTTCAAGCCCTTCACCCCCAGAACCACTTTTTAAATTTCTACTAGTTCTGCTCTTTACTCTCAGTTTGCATCAATTTGTACAAAAATTTCCTGGTTTTCCTAAAACTCCCCCCATCTTTCTTTCTTTCTTTTTCTTTTTTCTTTTTGCTGAGGAAATTGGGGTTAAGTGACTTGGCCAGGGTCACACAGCTGGGCAGTGTTAAGGGTCTGAGACCAGATTTGAACTCAGATCCTCCTGACTTCAGGGCTGGTGCTCTATCCACCCCACCTCCATCTTTCTTACAGCACAGTAATATTCTATCCCCTTCATTTACCAGAACTTTTTTGGGCATGGCATAGAGAAATCAAATGGAAGGCTCGCCAGCACACTTGGGGGTACTCTTGGGGAGGATTTACATGGATCCATGGATAAGGGTTACAAGAGTTAGTAAGGGGCTATGTTTTGCCCCACCGGAGGGTGTGCCTTTACCACCGAGACTCACAATTTACTGAAGCATTAAAATATAAGGCCATAGTCTTGGGTTAAAAAAATCCTTTGTTTTTAGGGAACATTTGGCAAGATGGTAACTAGTCTAAATCAGATTTGGGGATTTTCATGGACCACCATAACCATGAAAGCCATGGTAATCTTGGGATGCCCTGAGAAGTGCTGTCCATAATGAGGGAGGCAGGGGAAGGCCAATGTCATCCTGCTTGGTTGGCTCAGCCTGGAATTCTGTGCTGAAGTTCAAGCATTAAAGGCCAGAGATCAGCTGGACAGCGTCCACTGAAAAGAAGCCAGATGGTGCAGGACGTTCTGCTTTCTCCCTCTCTCCTTTGTGTTTTGTCATTTCTTCTTTAGAATGGAAGCGCCTTAAGGGTAAGAACTGTCTAGTTTTTTGCTATCTTTCTGTCCCTAGAACTTTAGGCCCCAGGATCCAGCCCATAGTAGGTGCTTAATAAATGTTAGTTCTATTCCAAGCTTTCTTGAGATTAGATCACACAAAGATGTTGGAGGCACTGGGGGTGTTGAACATGGAGAGGAGAAGGATGGAGGAGGACCTCAAGAAGATGAGGGGTTGCTACATATATCTGCTTGACCCCCAAAGGGCTGAACTTGGGCAGAAGGAGGAAGAGGCAGAGAGCTTTGATGGCTAGGGGACAAAACAAGCAAATCAGCCTCATGATGAGAGCTTTATAAAATGGGACGGATCTGCTTTGGGACATAGTGAGCTCATTCTCCCTCATTGAGCATCTATGGAATGGAGAGCTGACTCTAGGGGAGGGTGGTTATGGTTGGAATTATTTTTCCAATCTGTGTCGAGCCCATTGACTGCAGTTCCCTGCCAATTATAATTTCAGTAACCCATGCAAGAACAGTTAAGTCAATGCCAACCTTGAGTTTAAGGGATAATAATAATAATAATAATAAATACTAACAACAACAACAATGGCTAACATATAGCACAACATATGGCACTTACTAGGGATCAGGCACTGTATTAAGTACTTTACAAATATGACCTAATTTGATCCTCACAACAACCCTGAGAAGTAGGTTCTATTATCATCCCTATTTTGCAGTTGAAGAAATTGAGACCAAAAGGGTTGGAGTGACTTGTCCCGTCCCTTCCCTTCCCTTCTCCTCCCATTGAGGAGGGATGGCAGTTATGTAAGAAAGAGGGAATGGCTGATTGAGCCACAACTTGCAGCTCTGGGTGCTCAGGGAGACTTAGGAAGCCACCACGGGTCACTTTTCCAAATGTGCAAAGCATCCCAGATTTCCCAGTGTTCCCGGACGCCTTCCAAAGCACACAGGGGACTGGAGGAGCTACCGGTCTCATGTCCCAGTCCAGTCCAGAGTATGCAAACTCTTGCCCAGTAGGAGTTGGCCGGCTTCACTTATTGTGGGCAATTCAGCAGGTGGGTAAATAACTCCCATAGAGAGCTTCCCAGCAGAGCTCCCCAAACCAGTGGCCCCATTTAACATCGAGCAGTGATGTGGGATTCTCAGAAGTGGATTAGCCAAGAACTAAGCTAGGGGATACTGGGCACTGCTTTTCCAGTCGGAGAAGTCATAGACAAGCCCAGTGTGAATAGCAGAGGGGATCTGCTTTAAAGATGGCAGAATTATAATCAACTTCAAACCCAGGTCATGCAAAGGAAGTGCCTGTAGGTTTTTGTAAGACACCTCATGGATCAGAACTGGAAGGCAGATGACATAGCCCAATTTCCTCATTTTACAGAAGAGGAAACTGAGGTACCCAGAGACATCCCAAGCTCCAGGCCTTTCTGAGTTTATCCCTTTTCAAGGATAGAAAAGTCAAATATTTGTGAAGCAAATCACAGGGACCCATTCTGGATGTACCAGGATTATTGGTCATTATTTAAAGCAGTAGGTCTAACCCAGGAGTTCATAAATTTGTTGATTTCATATTTTACTACCAGCATCTCAACATAATTGGTTTGCTTTGAGATGCTGGCTAAGTTATTTTGCACATTTAACAACAGTCTTCTAGGAAGAGATCTACTGACTTCAACAGAGTGCCCAAAGGACCATGGGACACGGAGAAAGGAGATAATCTTAGATTTTAGAGAACTTTGTAATAAGTTCACTTCTTGGTGAAGAGCAGAAATCTTTGCAAACCAGATATATCACTCCTAGATAAATTTACTTTCCAGTGTTGGGACTTCTTGATCCGAATGATTCAATTTGCATAAGCATTCATTGAGTGACCAATTGGTTCCATGGTCCCTGTTAAGATGCTGGAGATAGAAACAAAAACCAGGCAGTCTCTTCCCTCCAAGGACCAGCTAAGAGATCACTGTAGGAGTCCAGGTGAGAAGCAATAAGTGCCTGATGTGAGTTGAGTAGTGATCTTGTGAGTGGGCAGCAAGGGACTTCTATGAAAGACTGGCTGAAAGTAGATTTGACAAGATTTTTAAATGGTTTTTAAAAGTGGGACGAGCACAAGGACAGAGGAGGTTCTGACCAAGAAGCTCCATCACTTCTTCAGGAAAGAGGATTGCAAATGAACCCTGGGGTTCTTAGCCACACCGCTGGACTTAGAGAAGTTGGCCACATGGCTAGCCTGAACCTTTGGGTGGCTACAGACTTCTAAGCACAGTTTCCTGCCTATTATGGGGAGCTTTCCTGAGGATCAACGTGGGCCACAGGTCCCAGATCTCTTAATAATTCTCCCCCAAGAAGAGTTTTTGACCAAACAAAAGAAAGCATCACAGGATATAAAATGGATAATTTTGATTCCATCAAAATGAACAAATAAAATGAATGTAATCAAAACTAGAAGAAAAACAGAAAATTGGGGAAAATTTTTACAAGTTTCTCTTTTAAAGGTCTCGTTTCTCAAATGGAGAGAGAACTGAGCTTAATTTTTAAATAAAAAACCAGGAGCCATTCTTCAGTTGATAAATGATCAAAGGATAGGAACAGTCAGTTTTCAAAGAAATCACAGCTAGCTATATTCATATGAAAAAATGCTCTAAATCATTACTGATTGAAGAAGTGCACATTAAAGTAATTCCGAGATACTACCTCATACCTATCAGATTGGCTGACTTGACAGAAAAGGAAAATGACAAATGTTGCAGGGGATGTGGGAAAATTGGGACATTGATGCACTGTTGGTGGTTGTGAACTGGCCCAATCATTTTGGAGAGCACTTTGGAACTATTCCCAAAGGGCGATCAGACTGTGCCTCCCGTTTGATCTGGCAATACCACTACTTAGTTCTCTATTCCAAAGAGGTCAGAGAGAAGGGGAAAGAACTTCTATGTACAAAAACGTTTCTAGCTGCTCTCTTTGTGGTGACAAAGAATCGGAAATTGATAAAATGTCCATTAATTGGGGAATGACTGAACAAGGTATGGGATATGAATGTGATGGAATATTACTGTAAATGATGGGCAGATGATCTCAGGAGGAAAAAAAACCCAAAAAACCAAATCTGGGAAGTGAAGTATAAACAGAACCAGGAAAATAGGCTATACAGTAATAGCAATCTTGTAAGTATTCTCAATGGTGAAAGCCTTGGATACTCTGATCAGGAAAATGATCCAAAACAATTCCCATAAACTTTTGATGAAAAATGCTAATCATATCCAGAAAGGGAACTGATGAATTCTGAAAAAGCAAATTTAAAAAAATCTCTTTCCTTTTATTTTTTTTAATTTTATTTTAAAAATATTTTACTTATTTATTTATTTAAATTTATTTATTTATTTTTAAAAATTTTATTTATTTAAATTTATTTAAAATTTTATCTGTGTTTTCTTTTACAATATGGCTAATATGGAAATATTTTTTTCATGATTTCACATATATAATCAATATCACACATATAATCAATATCAAATTACTCACCTCCTTTTTTAAAAGCTTTTTTATTTTCAAAACATATGAACAGATGATTTTTCAACATTGACCCTTGCACAGCCTTGTGTTTCAGACTTTCCCCTCCTTCCCTCCTTCCCTCCTTCCCTCCCCTAGATGGCAAGCAACCCAATATATGTTGTACATGTTCAAATGTATGTTAAATCCAATATGTGTAAACATCTTTATATAACTCTCTTGTTGCACAAGAAAAATCAGATCAAAAAGGAGAGAAAATGAGTCAATTAGTCACCTTCTCAAGAAAGAGCTAAGGGCAAGAGCGAGACAAGATTTGAGACTCAAGATTTTTTCAAATGATTGTTAATATTTTTACATGTAATTGGAGAATGTTTAAATACATAAATAAAGATAATTAAAAACAATTCTCCCTGAATCTTCACTTCTTTCATGTACTTCTCTTTCTCATTCTTTCCAGCTCTGGACTCCATCGTAAGCCAAAGCAATTCAGTGCTCTGTATTCCGTACTCAGAAGCTGGGCTTGTACGGTGGCTCACTCATCAGAAGGTGGGGACCCTGAAGACCCTCTTGTCCCAACCCTACACCACTCTCTGCCCAAATCCCAACTCCCTGGGATACTGAGTCAGGCTTTGATTCACTTGGGAACAACTTGACTCATTGAACTCTCGGGAAGTCCCGAGATTCATTGCTGAGAAGAAGCTGGATGTGTAGCAGGGAGTTTCATCCCCACTTCCAGGCTACATCTGGGACAGCTCTCCATTTTTATGAAAATTGAAGAGCTGCATGTTTTTCTCATGGATCTCATCTTTGCAGAAGTCGTCATGGTCAGGGGGCATCTTCACTTGCCCATTTGTATCTTCTGTGACCTTCAGTACCGCCAGCTTCTTGCTGTAAGCTCTCAGAGGGTTCTGGGAACTCTGTCCCTTGTATCTGGAGCTGTTTTCAGAATCATCCCCTCAATAAACCTCCACCATGTAGGGAACTTGTCTCCCATAGCTTTGTCTTAGCAGATAGTGCTGGACCACACTGACTTTGCTTAGGAGATCTTGGTGATACAGGAATCCATCAAATATACACTCACTATATACCAGTCATTATATGGGGGGGGGGCTGGGCAGACTTAGCTAAAATGGCACAGTCTCTGCCTTCAAAGAGCTTCTGATCCATTTGGAGAAGTGATGGTGGGGGTAGGGATAATATATAACAAATCATATTCAATAGACATTTATTAGGCACCTACTGTGTACAACAAGACACCTGTGCCAGGTATCAGGGATACAGAGACAAAATTGAATGGATCTCTGTCTACGGGGAGCTTATATCCTTGGGGAATGCGTGTGAAGAGGCTGGTAACTGAATTCATGCTTTGAAAGAAGATGGGATTGGAAGAGACCGAGGTGGAGTAAGTAAATTCCGCACCTGAAGGACTGCCTGGGCGAAGGGGAAGGTGGAGTAGCACGCACATTGAGCAGCTGGGAGGCCAACTGTGTGCACTACAGGAGTTATGAATCATAGGAAGTAAAAGGGAAAGGCAGTGGGAAGGGGAAAGTATAGGGCTATCCAGGAGGATGTGTAATGTAGCCATCTATACAGATCCATCATCTCTGGGTGCATGGCCCATGGAGAGAAATTCTATTTGGGGAGACTTAGAATATACTTCTCAGTCTGCGGGGGCAAAGTGTGTGAAGCTCAGGGGCAAAGTGAGCGAACAGGCAGGTTATTTTAAAAACTTTTATAAAGGTTCTGTGTTCCGGAGGCACTCAAAGAGAAGCTCATTGATTTGTGTCCTTAGCTCTGAATTGTCAAGTCTGTATCTTTTTGTGAAGAAGTGAAAAACAGCCAAACCCAAATCACACATACATTCATACACACTCACACTCATATACACTCACACCCTACTACACTCACACTCACACATACTCACACACACTCACACACTCACACTTACACACTCACTCACATACACACTCACACTCATACACACTCACACACACACATACACACTTACACTCACATACACACACATTCACACTCATACACACTCACTCACATATATACAAACACACACACACTCACATATACACACACACTCACACTCATACACACACTCACACACACACTCACCACCACCCCCAGTCTCTCCTTTGCTGAGCTCAGGCGTGCCAAAGTCCAAGTTTTTCTAGCCAAATTATAAAGCCCCAAGAAGGGAAGATTATAATGGAAACATTGCCCTTGGTGGAGCACTGGGGACCCCTGGACTTGTTCTGAAGTTTTCCTCTTGAAGTTCTGACCCCCAGCCCCGCCTCCAACCTGTGACAGCTCAGTCCCCCTCCTGCCACCCTGACCCTGAGACGGGCCAGCAGAATGAGCAGAGGCTTGGGGCAAGGGCTCCTCCCCAAAGGCGCCCTGCCAAAACTTCCCAGAGCTGGCCAGAGCCCCGCTCTGGGGGCTGGGACTTGGAGGACTGCTCTGTTCTGCTTTCCTGGGCCTGCCTTTCCCCCATTTTCCTGAACCCCCTCTCCCCCGCCCCCCAAAAGGCAGAACAGTTCAGTTGGTTGTAAAACTTAATGAGAGCCGCCCTAGACTTGCCTTCTTCCGGTCCAGCTGTGTAACCAGGGCGATTGGATGCAGCCTCCTAGACAGTGACATCAGCTGCACCCCCCGGGACAATGCTGCTCTCTGTTTGATCTCTGAAACTAGATCAGACTCCGGGCCTTCACACATCCTGCTTCCTACATATGTAAAATCATTTTATTGCCAGCCCGGAGAGTTCACGTGCACGGCTCTGGGGCTGGGAGCCCGTGCTAGGGGGACCGCCTTGCAGCCCACCGTTTCTCCACCCAGATGGACCCTGGGCTGGAGAGCGCCGAGCCTTCTGCTGGGGGCCCTTGGGAGTCGGGGCCTGGAGCTCAGTGGGGGCGCCCAAGGGGGAGGGCGGGCACTGGCCCCTTGGACACAGAAGGCTCGCAGGCAGAGGCTTGGAGCTGGAGGAGGGAGATGTG
>JAJPUD010020668.1:5420-23768 GCA_023553655.1 Myrmecobius fasciatus | reverse complement strand
CCCTTTCCCTTTCCCTTTCCCTTTCCCTTTCCCTTTCCCTTTCCCTTTCCCTTTCCCTTTCCGTTTTCCTTTTTCTTTTTTCAAATCCCTTTGGAGCTTTTCCATGGCCCGAGTTCAATTCTTATTTTCCTTGGATGCTTTGGCTGTATGTAGGAGCTTTGACTTTGTTATTGATTTTTTTTTTTTTTGATCTTCCTTGCCACCATAGTAACTTTTCATGGTTGGAATCTTTTTCTGTTGTCTGCTCATTTTCCCCAGTATATTCCTTGGTTTTCAACTCTTTGTTAAAATAGGGCTTAGTTTCCAGGCTGGAGGTGTACTGTCTGAAGCTGTTTTCAGAGATCATTCTAGGGACTTGACCACAAGCATTCTTTTCTGCTCTCGAACTGTGAGGAGTGTTCCTGCTTTACTATGGCTGAAGTTCTAGTATGTTAAAGCATCAGAGTCCCTCCTCAGTGCTAGTAAGGACATATCCTGTGACCTGAGGCCTCTGGAAGCTGCCCCTACCACCCAAACCCACTCCTGATTGCTGGTTCCCAAGGCCCTCTCACCCCTACTGACTAACCTTTTCTTCCAGATCATTTTTGGTGCCTCTATGTTGAGAGGTCTAGAAATCTCCAGTACTTACTGTGGCTGGTTCAGATGCCCGAGGCCCATTCTTGCTTTGCTGATGCTGGGGCCTGGGCTGCAGCTGGTACTAAGGGCTGGACTCCCACCCTGGTACCACAGACCTTTCCTGCTGACCTTCTAAGTTGTCTTTGGCTAGAAAATGTTTCACTATTTGTGTTCTGATGCTGTAAAATTTGCTTAGATCTTATTTCTTATTAATTATGAATTAATTTTATGTTTTATATAATATATTTATATTATTAATTATATATTAATAATTATATAACATATAATCATATGTTAATGATTAACAATTAATTATTAAAATAAAGTATTTATTTAAGGAAATTTGTAGCATCTGGGGGAGAGAGCTTAGTGACTACCTGACTGTACTCCACCATCCTGACTCTGCCTCCTCTATTTCTGGTGCTCTTGATAAATTACAGAACCCTGTTTTTGAGAATTATTTTAGTTAATTCAAAGTTCTACCAAGTTGGTTTGTTTTTTGTAACCTTGTTTGACTGCATTATACAGGATTATGAATTGCAAACAATGACCTATCGGGCCATGGTAGACTCACAGCAGAAATCCCCAGTGAAACGTAGAAGGATGCAGAGCTCAGCTGACCTCATCATCCAAGAGGTAATGAAGATGCTTTTTAAATAGACTGATTCGTGATAATAGATGTTAAATCTAAATATTTTATTGAAGATTCATTAACAGTTACAGATTTGGAAAAAACATACAATTGAATTTGAAAAATATCAAATTTCAGCGCTGAGTAAATTCTTGTGACAACTTGTTTCAGGGAAATTTATTTGAAAGTTGGGATAATATTTTAGAGCATTATTTGAATACTATTAAAGTTATTAATAATAATTGTAACTTTACATTTTTGTATATGCTATTTTTTTGACAGTTCATGGACTTAAGAACCCGTTACACAGCTTTGGTTACCCTAATGACTCAATATATTAAATTTGCTGGTGACTCTTTGAAAAGACTGGAAGAGGAGGAGGTAACTTTTAAATTTAATAGGAAATTTTTTTCAAAAGAAATAAATATGGTTGTGAGTCTCAATGTGCATTTAATAATAAAAACTTGAATTTTCTTTCATTAAAGACTTCAGTGTTAACAGATTATTGCAAATAATAGGTCTTTAAAGTTCCAGAAATTAATTATGGTGAAAGCTAAGGATATGTATCAGAAAATCATGATCACAGTAGTTTTTTAACTGGATATAATTTTATACTATAGCATGGCTTTATATTAGCAGCAACATTCCTCTAATAAAGGCTTCTTGAGTTTTTGCAGCTCATTTTCTTAGAGGCCAGTATTGATTATAATAAATACTTCTTCCAAAGGTTTTTCATGAATAGAATTCTTAGTCAATTTATTTGAGGTTCAGCTTTAGGACTTTCTTATAAGATATAATTTCCTATTTATTATATTTATAATAATTTTAAACTGATAGTAAGAGACTGACCTGGATCTAAATATGGGAGATATAATAAAATGCTTTAAGACAAATGATATAGATAGTAAAATAAATAAATTTAGAGATAAACAGTGAAAATACTGAGACTACAGATATTCAGTATGTATTCCTCAGCTTGATATTATGAAGAAGACAGAACTAAACTAATAGCCCAGTCATACTTTTCAAGGCAAAAAGAGTAATTTATCCCTAGGCACAGCTGGCATGAAATGAGTAATCATTTAACAGTAGTAGAAATAAAAGGAAGCTTGACTGTTTCTAGACACTTTATGAGGTAGAAAGTAATCATTTTTAGTTTAGTATTGGAGTTTATTAAAGTTAATTTATATATATAACTGTGGTTATAGTTTGTCTGTTTGTTGATGTTTTTTCCTTATACTTTCTCATGGCAAAATTTCTTTGAAGTCCAAAATGCATTTATTATCACTACAGTGTCTCAGTAAAATAATACACAGAGATATTTGTGTGTCAGTGTGTGGTTTTGAATTATAGTTTTTTATGAAGTCAGAACTTCAAAGAAAAAAACATAAAAATATAAGCTATTAATTTTGGAAAAAAAAACCAGATGGTGGTATAATGCAATTCTGTGATACTTTTTAAGAACTATTAGACTATTTTTTTTTCTATAGGGCATATGATATAGTATGGGATTAATAGACTTTCTGATAACTTTACCAAAGTGAATGACTTCAACTAAACCATTGTATTTTTAAAATCTATGAAGATAGAAACATTATGTACTTTTAAAAGTCTATTTGTTCCTTATATGTTAAAGGAATTAAATTGTGCTTTCTTTCTTTCTTTCTTTCTGGGGATTCTGAAACTTATCTCAGAACAGACAAACATAGTATGATGAGTAGCTATATTGATGAGTAGTTAAAAAATAAATATGTGTGGCCTTGGTTTTTCTCAGTAAGTTCTCTCAAGTTGGCTTACTTGGTCAAATTCTAAGGATGATTTTATGCTGGAAAATCCTTTCCCCTCATTTCTATCACCTAAGAGAACAAAAAGAAAATTTTAGTAGTTAATGAATTTCTGATAGAGGTGAATTTCTTTCTGAGAATACAACAACCTTCATAACTATTTTGGTCTGTTCTGAGTTGACATACCTTTCTTTTGCAACAAAATTACTAACAAGTTTAGCTTCAAAATAGTGTAATTAGCTTTATTTTGTAGTCAAATTAATAAAGTGACTTTTTAAATCTTCATAATGGAATATTAATAACTTTCTCTCAATTTTTACATTTTTAAGATACTGCTTTTTCAAATATTGCCCATACATCTTGATTATGTGAATAGTTTCTCAAATAATATGAAAAATATTTTAATTTTCCTTTCCCTATTTATTAAACATATCTGATTTCAAATATGTGCCATTATCCCATTCTCTTCAAAGCTCATTTGATACACTTTTTAATATTCCTAAAATTTTATTAACTTGTGCATTGTATTTATAAATATGGTCATTTTAAACTCAGAAAACATATTTTAAAGATAAAGAGTGTAGTTTAGTCAAAGGAACATGTACAGTATTTAAATTTTTAGGCTCATATTTCATTTCTTTTCTCACTGTATAATTCTGAGCAATTTTTGCCACTTTCAACAGTCTCAGTTTTCGTATTTACAAAATCAGAGAATTGAACCTCGTGGTTTCAGAGGTCCCTCCCATAGAACAATCTATGATTCTTTTTGAACTTGCTGCAGATAATTAGGTCAATATAAAGCAAGTTTGTTTCCACATCCACTTCTATTTCCCCATCCCAAACTGAGATTTTTTTGAATTTAAAATAAAAACTGTTGAAAAAGTAGCTCAAAAGATGAGAGAGATAAGATACTAAAGACTTTTTTTTAATAGAACCATGAAAAATTGCATTTATGATAAAGATTTCTTTGCTGGAATGTGGGATTTTTAGACAATGTAATATTTGTTTTAATCAAATGAAGGCCTTCTTTACTACCACTATAAAAACATTACTAGACTACTCTAGGGCTTTGTTTCATATGAATACTACTTAAAATAATTCAACATTTAGGAAAAAAAATCTCATGCTTGCAAATTTCCCAAGGTGTAGTCTTAAATAGATTGGCAGTCTTTATGTGTTGCTGGGAATGAAAAAGTCATTAATTGGAGACTAGTCTGATGATTATCCTCCCAGACCTGAACTGATTCCACAATAGCAGCCATAGAATTTCACCAGATCTGTCCTAAGTTTTTAGTCTGGAATGGTTTCCCAGCACTTTGGCTTAATTGGTGTAGCTTTTGAGAAGTCATGGACATTTCCATGTTATAATGAGCCTTCTAGATCTCCTAGAAAATTATTTAATGGAGGCTAAGATGCCATTGGAGATTTTGGAAATATTATACTTAAGTTGGCAAAAAAACTGCATAATTACATAGTTATGGGGAAAGCTATAAGATATACAGGCTCCTAGGCAAATAAAAATTACCAAAAGTTCTAGTTTAGATGAGTTTTTGAATCTGTTTGATTCAGTTTGATATGCATGGTAATGATTTTAAGTTAATTGCACAAAATTAACAAGACTGTGGTACATAATGAGTATTAATGAAATTTCAGTGAACAAGTAATTCTAAATCACTTCATTTTATTTTTCATATATTATGTAAATATCAGATAAACCTAATATTATTTAAAATAGTGTTATGAAATAGAACTTAATATACTTATCTATTGTCATACTTTGGAGCTGAAACCATAAGTAAAAAAAAATTCTGTTTAACAAATTTTATTGTATGAGAAAGAATGGCAAAAGTATTTGGATTCAGAATGGATTAGAATTCATGTCCATCACAAAAAAAGAATCTCTAATAATATATGACAAACATGTTTATTAAAAAAAATAAAACAGCTATCAGGGATTATGACTGCCTTTGCATTAGCAAATTTATTGATATAAGGAGCAATCTGGTAAAGGATTTAGACTTTAGAAATAGCATAATTTTTTATTCCTTTCCTTCTCTCGTATCAGGTTTAGTTGGATCAAGATTAGTGTGAATAATGAATTTCCAGAAGCATTCGCAGGTATTTAGATCCTCACCATTCGATATTATAATTATATAATACATGGTCATTGCTTCTAATCCATCAAGGATTCATTATTCACAACAGTTTGGACCTAGTTATATGTCGTGGGTATTTCCTAATCTGTAGATTATTTTTAAGCTTCTGTATTTTGTTTAAAAAAATTCAAATATAAGATATATGTTTTGCTTTTTATAGGACTAGTTAATAAATGCTGAATTCTTTATATTTATTTTATTTCTGCATGCCATGTTGTTTTTTATATTTAGCATAACCTGTGTTAACAGATGATTATTGTGGTTTTTAACTGGAACATTGGATTGTGGATTAAGAGGCTAACTCTGAACCTTGGACAAATTGCTTCTTAAACTCTTGGGACATCACTTATAGTTATTATTTGCAAAATGAATTTAGGCTAAATGTTCACTAAGGTCCCTCCAAATTTTAAGAATCTATTTGTCACCTATGTTTTAAGAAAATAATTTCTTAGAGAAAAAAATTCACAATTTTTTCATGTATTATGAATTTTTCTCATGAAGGGTGTTTCTTCTTGCAACTAATGGTTACTTTATGAAGCTTTCTATCTGGATATGGTGTTGGTGTTGGTACTGGTGGTGGTATTGGCTTATTCTACACTTTGGCATCCTTGGTTTGTGAGTACTTTGATGAGCTTTGCTTCAGATATTCTGGGCTATAATTGTAGCAGAACAGACTTGATATTTTTAATAAATTTCTTATAGATTAAAAGATGTAAGGAGACATCTGAACATGGAGCCTATTCAGAGCTTCTTCAGCAACAGAAAGCAACAATGGTGGAGAACAACAAGCTCACAGGAAAGATTAGTGAGTTAGAGAAAATGTTAGATGAACTGAGAAAACAGAAATTCCAGGTAGAACAAGAACTCCCCAGGGTAAAGGCAGCTGCAGAAACTGAGCTGAGGAAGCAGCGGAAAAATGTGGAAGATATTGCTTTGAAGAAAATAAAGGCTGAGAGCGAAGCCAAACAATATCGCTATGAACTTGAGAACATTGTGAAGGAGAAGATAGCAGCAGAGGAAGAGTTAGAGCGTGTGAAGAAGCTGACATTAGAGGCAGAAGCAAAGAGAGCTGTGGTGGAAGAAAATCTCCGGAATTTCCGGCAGCAGTTAGAGGAGCACACAATTACTAGAAGGACTTTGGAAGACCGTCTTAAAAGAAAAGACACAAGTCTCAGTGACTTGGAGCATCAGAAAAACATATTGATGGCAGAACTGAGAAGAAAAAAGGAGAGTGAGGAAGAACTCTTGAAACTGATAAAGCAAATGGAAGGAGACCTTGCATTTCAAAAGAAAGTTGCAGAAAAGCAGTTGCAAGAAAAGCAGAAAATTGAATCTGAAGCCAGGAGAAAAATAACAGAAATCCAGCTTTCTTGTGGAGAAAGTATATTGCCAACTTCCACAACCATACAGGATACACAAGGAAAACAAAAATCTGATGAACTGAAGTATCAGGTCCATGAGCTTACTCTTGCCAATAAAAAGGCTGAAAAGGAGGTAGGAGAGCTAAAATATGAACTGAATGCCCTTCAACTTCAAAAGACATCATCTGAGGAAAAGGCTCGTTTGCTAAAAGAAAAGTTAGATGAAACAAATAACACATTAAGATGCCTTAAGTTGGAGTTGGAGAAGAAAGACCAGGTAGAGCAGGGCTATTCTAAACAATTAAAAGACCTTAGTAGGCAATTGAACCAAACCACAGATAAAGCTCAAGAGGTAATGCAAGAAGCTAATGACCTAAAGAAAATAAAACATCATTATCAAGTGGAATTGGAAAATCTCCACCAGGAAAAAGGGAAGCTGAAAAGAGAAGTGGACCAAATCACTCAAGCTCAGGCACTAGCTGAAATGAACATTCACCATTTGAATTCCAAGGTCTCCACTCTCCAGCATGAGAAAGCATTAGCTGAAGAAAGAGCAAGATCCTGCCTAGGGAAATCGGAACATATCCGGACAGAAATATTTGACAAAAGTCATGAACAATTACTTCAAAATATCAAAGCAGAAAAAGAAAATAATGAAAAAATCCAGAAACTTAATGAAGACTTGGAAAAAAGTAATGAGTGGGCAGAGATGTTAAAACAGAAAGTGGATGAGCTCACTAAACAGAATAATGAAACCAAATTGATGATGCAGAGAATTCAGTCAGACTCAGAGAAAATTGTGCTGGAGAAACAAACTATTCAGCAAAAATGTGAGATCCTAAAAAATCAGGCAGACAGTTTTAAAGAACAGCTCCGTAACACAAATGAACACTTGCACAAGCAGACAAAAACAGAACAAGACTTCCTTAGGAAAATCAAATGTCTGGAAGAAGACTTGGCCAAAACTCAAAGTCTAGTTAATGAATTTAAACAGAAGTGTGACCAGCAGGACATTATTATCCAGAATACTGAGAAGGAGGTTAGAAATCTGAATGCTGAGCTGAGTGCATCTAAAGAAGAAAAAAGACTTGGTGAGAAGAAGGTCCAGATCCAGGAAGCCCAAGTGCAAGAGTTAAATAATAGATTGAAGAAGGTCCAAAATGAATTACACCTAAAAACTATAGAGGAGCAGATGGCACACCAAAAGATGGTTTTGTTTCAGGAAGAATCTGCTAAGTTCAAACGCTCTGCAGAGGAATTTAGGAAGAAAGTAGAAAAATTAATGGACTCCAAAGTCATCACTGAAAATGATCTTTCAGGCATAAAACTTGATTTTGTATCACTTCAGAGAGAAAATTGTATAGCCCAAGAGAATGCTAAGCTATATGAAACAGATATTAAAAAATTAGAAGGAAGACTTCAACAGTATCGAGAACAAATGCAGCAAGGAAAGAATATGGAAGCACATCATTATCAAAAATGTCGTAAACTTGAGGAGGAGCTGATGGCACAGAAACGTGAGGTTGCAAACTTGAAGCAAAAAATGGACCAGCAGATAAAGGAACATGAACATCAGTTAGTTTTGCTTCAGAGTGAGATCCAGAAAAAAAATTTGACTAAAGATTGTAGCTTCAAACCAGACTTTGAAAGGAAAGTAAATGAATATAAATACTATGGAGACCTGTCCTCTAGGGGAATTGAACAACTTCAGCAAAAGGCACAATCTCCTCTGTTGAGTTGGGAATCAAAAGTTTTTCCAGGTGAACATCTGGATGATAAAAGGCTACATAAGGGTACTGAGCAGATAGCCAAAGAAGTCCAGTTCCGGATACCAAGAGCTACCCTAGAGGATGGGAAAAACCAACAAAGCTACTCTGAATATTTTTCTCAGACAAGTACTGAGTTGCAGATAACTTTTGATGAAACAAACCCAATTGCAAGATTATCAGAAATAGAAAAGATAAGAGACAAAGCTTTATACAATTCCATATCACCTGTTAAATATCAGGATGACACATCTGAGATGGAACTGGTGAAACTCATGAAGCCTTTGGAGGTATATTCTATTTTTTGTCAACTATTATGTATTTATAAGTCACTTTCTTCTTTTTCCCCTGTTTTCTTCAGTACTCTATCAATTTTTCAAAAATATTCATTCAGCAAGCATTTAGTCATCATCCAGTTATTGCTGTGTAGTTCTAGTTGGGAAAAGAATGCTGCTACACTTTCCCAATATTTGGTATATTTGTTTGCATTTTAGCTATATCTTTAAAAGCATTGCAATTAAGCCTATGCATATATACACATATAATGAATTTCCATAGGGCTTTAAGAATCAACATTTTGTAAAATGTGGAACCAAAGAAAAACTAAGAAGTAACCAGAGTAATTACTAATTTGCAGTGTAAATAGATTTCATTTTAGTCATTTAATTTCAAAAATTGGGATTATGAGAAAATTTCAGACTTTATTTCTATTAAACTTTTTTCTATAAGGGAAGTATGGTATGGTGAAAAGATCATGGGCTCTGGAATTAAATGTTTCCTTTCATATTTACTATTTTATATTTACTATGTGTGTGATGTTGAGTAAGTCACCTCTTAACCATACTTTTCTCATCTGCATGTGTTAGGGTATTAGATTAGTTAGCTTTTAAGGACTCTTCTAAATCTACATCTGTAATCTTAATCATAATCTACATTTTCTACAATTTTTATTCTGCTTTCTGTTCTTTGAGGAAAGGTTTTTGGATTAAGGGTGAATACAATTCTTATCAGATCAATTCCTTACTGTTTTATAAATTCCTATTTACAGATAGCTAAGAACAAGCAGTATGATATGCATGTTGAAGTCACAACATTAAAGCAAGAAAAAGACCTAGTTCCAGATCATGAAGAGCGAATACTTGAAGTGTTTAGAACTTCAGATGGATTCAAGAGAGAATTGCCCAAGTTGAATTCTACAAATTTAGAACAAGAGAATTCCTATAATGTTAACAGAAATTATGACTGTTCTGACAAAGATGATGAATTTAAATTTCAGGGTCTCCAACACATGGTAACTGCCAGGCAATTGGTTGAGGTGAAGCTTCTTGACACAGGCACAGTTGAGCAGCTGCGCCTTGGTCTCAAGTCTGTGGAAGACATTCAGAAAAATCTAAGCAAGTTTTTGACTAAATCCACTTCAATTGCAGGGCTCTATTTGGAGTCCACCAAAGAAAGAATGACATTCACCTTAGCAGCAAAGAAAATAATCATAGATAAAGCCTTGGCTTTAGCATTTTTGGAAGCTCAAGCAGCAACAGGCTTTATTATTGATCCCATCTCAGGGCAAAAATATTCTGTAGAGAATGCATTTGTTAAGGGGATTGTTGATAATGAATTCAAAAGTCAGCTCCTTGAGGCTGAAAAGGCAGTCTTAGGATATCTTCATGGTTCAAAGAAATTGTCAGTATTTCAAGCTATTGAGAGCAGGCTGCTTGAAAGAAAAAAAGGAAAACATATTTTGGAGGCCCAAGTTGCATGTGGGGGAGTCATTGATCCTGTGAGAAGTGTTCGAGTGCCTCCAGAAATAGCTGTGCAGCTAGGATTGCTAAATAATGCCATTTTACAATTCTTACATGAGCCATCAAGCAACACCAGGGCTTTCCCTAATCCTAATAACAAACAAGCTCTTTATTACTCAGAACTACTGAGAATGTGTGTCTTTGACATAGACAGTAAATGCTTCTTACTTCCATATGGAGAAAGGAAAATTTCCAATCTTTCTGTAGAAAAAGCTCAGAAAGTTTCTGTAGTAGACATAAAGACAGGAGAGGAACTGACTGCATTTGAAGCTTTTCAAAGGAATCTTATTGAGAAAAACACCTACCTTGAGCTCTCAAGACATCAGTACCAGTGGAAGGAAGCCACATTCTTTGATTCCTGTGGAAAGACTTCTCATCTGTTGACTGATGTTAAAACAGGATTGCAGTTTAGTATCAGTGAGGCAGTAGAACAGGGAGTGATCGACAGAGCTCTGGTCAAGAAATGTCAGGAAGGTATTATCACAACCACTGAGCTTGCTGATACTTTCCTGAGCAAATTAGTTCCAAAGAAGGACTTAAATAGCCCAATTGCAGGGTACTGGATATCTGATTCTGGTGAAAGGATCTCAGTTCTCAAAGCTTCACGCAGAAATTTAATTGATCGGATTACTGCTCTTAGATGTCTTGAAGCTCAAGTCAGTACAGGTGGTATCATTGACCCACTCACAGGCAAAAAGTTCAGGGTGACTGAAGCTTTACATAGAGGGTTAATCGATGAGTCATTTGCCCAACAACTATGGCAGTGTGAGGTGGTCAGAGGGATTATTCATCCAGTCACTAAACAGCCTATGTCGATGGCTGAAGCAATAAGCACAAGTGTTCAGAACGTAGAACATGGGATCCGATGTTTGGAGTTCCAGTACCTGACAGGTGGATTAATCCATCCACAGTCTCATACAAGGTTGTCAATAGAAGAAGCTCTAAAAGAGGGAATCCTTGATGTACTTACTGCTTCAAAGCTTAAAGATCAGAAGCCCCAGGTTAGGGATATAATATGTCCCAAAACTAAAAGGAAGTTGACTTATAAAGAAGCTTTAGAGAAAGCAGATTTTGATTTTCACACAGGACTAAGACTCTTGGAAGCATCAGAGCCCCTCATGTCTGGGATTTCCAGTCTCTACTATTCTTCATAAAACTCCGTGATATTATGGTAGTGCTTAGGATAGTTTCTCCTTTAAATCATACATTTTAGTCATTCAGTTCACTACTGTTTTCTTGTCAGGTTGGAAACTTATCTAAAAGGGTTTGTTACATTTAGAACAATATAACCATGACTGAAGGAGGACTGAAATGGTTTCATTTAGTTTTGTGATTAGTTCTGTACATCTGACTAGATTAAATCAAGTCTTCTGCATCCAAATGTGGACAGGATGAGTTTCAACCAAGTTCATGAAATTCTCTCACTCCTTCAGTTATTCTAATCTTTACCAGTTCTGACCTCAGACGAGGAGCCCATTTCCTGAATGATGCAATATTCTTAGATCAACTGTAAGGTGCTTTTGGAACAGCACCAGGAACAAAATAGAGAAAGATCTTCTACTGGCTTGGCATACTTAAGTCTTCTATGTTTTAGACTGTTTTGAAAAATAAAATCATTTTAAGTTTTCTTGTATATATTACAACTCTATTACATTTTAAAATAGCTAATAAAATTGCATTTATTTTCAAGATCTTAAAAGAAATTTAAAATATATTTATTTTGATAAGGGGGGTGGGTAAAGTGGTGGCTCAATATTATTTGATTAGATATTGTTGGAATTCTTCATAGTTTTCTTCTGTAAACTTGCTTTGTATTCCTCTGACTTGATAATCTGTTCAAGACTCTTCTATAACAATGACTTGACATATAATGCTAATGCAAAGGCAGCATTATTCAAAGATTTTAGATTTTGAATAAAATCATAATTTATAGTTTGTCATATTGAACAACCATTATTTCAGCAAAGTTTTGATGTGATTTGAAGCATTGACCTAAAGTCTTTGTTTCCATCCAAAATATTTGGTACCCTCTTTCCATAGAAAACTTTAATCTTTAATACAGTGAAATAATATATGGTATGTGTGGTTATATCATTGAATAAAACATTTCATTAACCCTGGTATTGATAATGATATTTTCACATTTGTTTTCTAAGCAGAATTTAATACCTCAATAATTTTAATATATTTTTTCACAACTCATGCTTGCCAGAAGTCACTGGAGGATGAAAAGAAAGAACATGTTGAAAAAGCCAAAGAGCTACAGAAATGGGTGTCAAATGTTAGCAAGACATTGAAGGAAGGAGAGAAGGCTGGCAAATCATCCTTCTCAAAGCAGCAGGTACTCACTCATGGTGTCTGTCTTAGGTTATACCTGCTTCCTGAATATTATACCAGTCACTTTATTTCCTCCCCAAAATAAAAAAAAATGAAGTTATTAAGATGACTTTAACATATTTGGGATATGAATTCTTATTCTTAGAAAGTTATAAATATCAAAAGATTAAAAAAATTTAAAAGCAAAAGTAGGGAACAATTCTAAATATATATATATATATATATATGTATGTATCAAACACTGTGCTAAGAAATAGAAATACAAAAAAAAGCAAAAATAGGTCAAGGAGCTTACATTCTAATTGTGGAGACATGTAAATAACAGTTGCATGTACAATACATATAAAGTAGAAGTTTTTAGAAGCCTTAGGGAATGAAGACATCCTGAAGGAGATGATACTTTATATAAGTCTTGAAGGAAGCCAGGTTTTCCATGAGGCAGATATAAAGAATCAAAGGACACTAGACATGCAGAGTCAGTTACAAAGACTCAGATGAGAGAAGTATCATGTACAAATTAGTCCAACAAACAAAATAATTTTGAACATGGACATCATCAGTTGATACACTTTTCGTGAGCCTCTTATTTACAGAGAGAATGTAGAGGTCAGATTAGTCACTAGAAAGGTCACATTTTAACTCCCTAAATGCTAGATCTCCCACTATCCTGCAAGATACAATAGGGAAGTAGGACTATGAGTTCAAATCCTAACTCTGATATTCTAAGTAATAAGATCACATATTTAGAACTGGGAAAGTCCTTAGAAGTTATCTGGTCCTATTGTCTTATTTTACAGATTAGGAGACTGAGACCAAGGTCATACAAGCAGTAACCTTAAGAGGTAGAATTTGAACTCTACATCTATTGTTCTTTCCCCTGAACCTTTATGACTTTCAGGTTCTCATCTATTAAAATGGAGATAATAATCACAGGTATATATATTTTGAATTATTATTGTGAAGATAGAAGATCCTATAAAGCACTTTGAAAACCTTCAAGCATGATATAGTTATTACTGTGCAAATAAAGTAATCACTTCTTATAAATTCTTATCCTAGGTGGAATCTTTTAAATTCCTAACAAAAGAGTTGTTTATTCTATTCCCACTTGGGAATCATCATATTTGTGAGGTCTTTGTCCTCCACTGGCACCTATTGTAATTTGCTATTTGTATCCTAGTGGAGCTGTGAGGCTATCTTTTCTTCCTACTGTTTATCACTCATAATCTATGGGCGTCATTGCTATTGCTCATTCTGCAATTTTTTTCCTTCCTGAGTAAGTAGCATTTTCTTGCTCTGTCACTTACTAAGTGTCTGACTATTGACACAAGGACTTCAAGTCTTGGAGATTTTGTGAGAATAATCTTCATTTTAGAATTAGTCTTCTAACGTTACTTTTCTGAGGTTTGTTTTCTTAGCAATCATTTGATCAGTAAACTGTCCTCAGTGATTTATTAATCTAATATGCTAAGTACTGGGAATAAAAAGAAAATGAATAAATACAAGTCTTGCTTTCAAAGAGCTTACAATTTAATGGGCAATACCATATGTAAACAAAAACACATATGTGATGTATGGTAGAAAAGGGATGCTTAACCTGAAGTCCATAGATATGTTTAGCATCCTTTTCTTTATTATATATTTTATTTTTCCCTCACTTACATGTCCAAACAATTTTAACCTTTTATTTTTTTTTTGAGTTTTGAGTTCCAAATTTTATCCCTTCCTCTCTTTCTTTCCCTTCTACCTGAAATTGTAAACAGTCACATATAGATTATACATGTGCAATGATATAAAATATTTCTGTATTAGTTATACCTTGGACATATTTAGGGAAGTTCTGAAGTTGGATAGAAAAAAAAGTTACATTTTTATTTTCACTAATTTCTAACTGAAATTATATTTCCTTCAATTATTTATAAAAAAATTATTTTGAGAAAGAGTCTGTGAGTTTTACTAGACTGCCAAAGGGGTCCATGACACAAAAATGGATAAGAACTCCTGGAAGAGAAGAAAGGTAATGAGAGAGAGACAGACAGACAGAGACAGATGCTAAAATTCAGTTGGCTGGAAGTAGGTGTAGATGATCAAGAAAAGACCATGTGCAGAAGATGGCTTTTGAACTGAATCTTCAAAGAAGCTGGGGATATTAGGAGATAGATGGAAAGAGGGTTAAGATTTCAGGCATGAGAGATAGGTATAGAAAGTAGAGATGGAAGAACAACATAGCTCACATTCATATGGTGCTTTATAGTTTACAGAAGCACTACAGATGTACCTGGGTTAATGCATAGACAATTTACAAATAAATAAAATACATTGTAAACTTTAAAGTGCATCTTTCACCATCAGAGAATTTCTGTCAGGGAAGAAATTGTGGAGGTCCAACTCCTGTACAAATCTTCCTTCCAGCTTCGTAGTACTAAACATATCAACAAATAACATCTTTAAGTTTTCTTCCACATAGCCTTTCAAGTCCAAACCCCCTATTTTACAGATAGGATGCTGAAGCTTAGGGAAGTAAATGTCTTGCCCAAAGTTACAGAGGCAGGAAAAATCAGAGATAGGATTTAAACCTAGATTTCTAATGATAAAAACGCCCCTCATTTCAGTGTACCATATTCCTCAGAACAGAAATAGACAATTCTTTTGTAATTCATAATTTTAGGGAACTACCTGGGAGCACTAAGAGATGGCCTTGATGACAGTTGTTGTGTTAGAGATAGGACTTAATTCCAAATCTATTATTCCAAAGTGATTATCTACTCTACCCTGTTGTTTGTTATAGTATAGTAATAATTAACCCACAAGGTTTTCAAAGCATGCTACATATATTATCTTACTTGAGTCTTATAGTCATTGATTGCTAGGGAAGGGAAAGAAGAGGTACTACAGCTATTATATCCATTTTACAGATGAGGAAACAAATTTAGGGAAATGCTGTGACTTGAAGTAAAATATTTCTATATTCAGAGTTTTCCTAACACCAAGACTAGCCTGCTATTAATTATGTCATACTTTTGCAATTCTTTATATTATTATTTTAATCAAATTAAAAGTATACAATAGTATAGGCTCTTTTTCCTAGGTCATCTTTGTAATAAAATTGGAAGTTTTTCTTTTGTCTCACTTTATAAAGAATTCTTAAAAAATTAAAGTTATGAGTACACTTTCCCCTTTCTGTTGCCCTTTAGAATAGATTACTTAATTCTCTTCAGAAAAGCACCATTTTTGTATGTAGGGAGTAAACCTTTTCCTATTTTATAATTATCTGGGAGGCTATTTCATTAAAAAGTGAGCCACAAAATAGTGGTACACTAGTTGTGATGATTATGGTTAATAATAGCAATAATGACTGGCACTTATGCAGTACTTTAAGGTTTACAAAACACTTCACAAATATTCTCACATTTTATCCTCTCAGCATTCCTGAGAATAGTGCTATTCATACAGGTCTGTTGTTTTCCCTGTTTTACAGATGAGAGAACTGTGATAGGCAGAGAGTGAATGGCTTGCCCAGGATCACACATTAATATATCTAAGTGTCTGAGATTGGTTTTGTACTTTGGTTTTCTTGATTCCAGTTCCAGTGCTGTTATACCACCTAGCTGCCTATAAAAGTAGGGCAGTTGGGGTTTGGTGTATTTCTGGTTGAAATATTAAGGGATCACATCTGAAATTAAGCAGAGACTAGGTTAAAGTCTGAGAAAATAGTATGGTATGCAGGAAATAAAATTGGTCTTAGAGTCAAAAGCTTAGAAAGTGAATGCTGGCTTTGTTGCTCATTAGTTGTGTGATTTGGGACTTATCCAGTCTGGAGTTGTTTCATCATCTGTAAAATTAGAGCATAAGACTGTGATCTCTCAAATACTATCAACTTTGCTAGTTTTGCATTTTGTGAGACATGAAAATTTATATCTGTGAGTGAGTTGATATATCCTTAATCACTTGAGTTGAAATTGGACAAAGAGTAAATAGATGAAAACTGAAAAAAACCGAGGTATATCTTGATTAATACTATGCAGAATGTGACTTGAGTCACACACATGTAAGAATGCCCAATATCTTTGTCTTAAAGCAGTACTTTTGTGTACTTCTACACAAGTACTTTTATTATGGCATCATGTTTGAGTTTATTTTTTCCCTTACAACCTTTAGTGAAAGATTTTATGATCTCACAATAGTGAAACATTTTTAATTGGTCCAACATCATACATTTCCACTATATTTTTGTTGATGAAAGGTTACACTTGCAAATAGTAAATACTTAATAATACTTGTTGTTAGATTGATTGGCTCAGTGGAAAGTTGATGTTAGAAACAAGTTCATTAAGAAGTAATTTGGTAGGGGCAGCTAGGTGGCACAGTGGATAGAGTACCAGCCCTGAAGTCAGGAGGACCTGAGTTAAAATCTGGTCTCAGACACTTAACACTTCCTAGCTGTGTGATTTTGGGCAAGTCACTTAACCCCAATTGTCTCATGAAAAAAAAAAGAAATAATTTGGTCTGAAAGGATGTGGCAAAATCTTGGTCTTTTAATAATAGATTTTTTTATTATTTATTCCTGGCTAGATGATTTTTTTGGGGGGGACAGGGATGGAAAAGTGAGAGGGATCTAGTTCTATGCTTTCATCAGTGTAGGGAGCTCTCAGAGAAAACTCTTTGGAATGGGGGAAAATTTTCACTCTGGTTTCAAAGGGCCTTGGGTTCAAATTCTAACTCTTAACACTTACTACCAGTGTGACCTTGTGCAAATATTTAACCTCATTTGATCTTAGTTTCATCTGCAAAATGAAAGGGTTGGACTAGTAGATAGCCTTTGAGGTTCTGGTCATTTCTAAATACATCCTCTGAATGCAACAGATTTTGGTAGGTAAGGACTACTCCTGAAAAATTGAATTTAGAAGAAAAGTTGTTTCCCTACTGACTACTTAAAGCAAATATCTTGGATCTAATTGAAAATAAGACTCTGTACTTGTAAGGCAATAAAGAAATGTAATATTGGTTCTTACTGACTGAAAGATGTAACTGTATTTTCTTCCCTTTCAGATTTCCAGTGAAGAAATTGCCACGAGGAAAGAACAGTTATCTGAAACCCTTCAAACTATACAGTTGTTTCTTGCTAAACATGGTGATAAGTATGTTGGGTTTTATTAACTGCTTTATAATTATTTGAAGTAAAAAAAAATAGGGTTAGCAAAGCAAAGAGGAAAGGGCAACTAAAAGTCAGAAGATAGATAGCTGCTGCTGTGATAAGGATGCCAGCTTTACTTCTGTGCTGGAGCTCTATGTAGCAAGGTGAAACAACAGAGTTTTTGTTCTGGCTGACTGGAAACTAACACTTATAAAACTATAATGATATAAGGGAAAGGAAGGTAGGTTGGAATTTTGGGTGACACAGAACAGTTACAGGTGATCAGGTATTTCTGGGTAACATTCTCCTTATGCTTTTTTTGTTTTATGGTTAATCATACATTCTAAGAGATGAAAAGGTAAAAAAGAAAAGTACTTAATGGTTTACTTTCTACTATCTTTTCAAAGTCTTTAATTTTATTGCATGGTTGTGGAAAACTTGTTGCTGTTTGTCCTTCGTTCTTGAAAAGTACCATAAAATGCCATGACATGCATGTGAATTAGTTTTCAGTGAGGGAGGGCTATGCAAGGGCACCTACCTCACTTTCCCCTCCAGAATCATCTGGATCCACTGGCAAGATCAAGATGACTGGAGATATCCCTGGATACAATGGGAGACTTTGGCCTTTTTAAACTAAGATTTTTTAAAATACGTCTCACATTTTGACTGAGGCAAGGCCCAATCAGTGATAAGGCTAGGTTAGAAATGAAGTAGGAAAAAAACTTTTTTATTTAGTCAAACACACCACACACACACACACACACA